>OU015495.1:148778867-148963867 GCA_907164885.2 Dolomedes plantarius
AATGACGCTACATTTTGTAGGAAGATTAAACAAGACGGGGGACGAAGGATTCCGCGAAAATATCAATTAGTTCCAAAAGTCACCGCTAGGGGAATATTTGGCGCTGTGTAATAGAAAATAGAGTGTTAACAAATTCTGGCAAGAAAGGTGAGAGCAAAAGTCAATCGCTTATCATGGTCGGGGTACAGTAACTCCTGTACACGGCTGATCTTATACGGATAGAAGTTGATGATCTTTCGTAAGATTTTCCATAACGTACTGTAAGGCATATCCATATTCCGAGCTAATCCACGAGCGCTAGAGGTGGCAGCAATATTGTCTGGTCCTCTGTCGACAATCGCCGTGGCAACTGCTTCGATTGTATCCTGTTGTACAGGTTTTCGTCCTCTGCCTGACTGAACCTTCAGAGAACCTGTTTTCTCAAACGTCGCAACCATTGCTTTTAGCCCATTAACTGACACAGGACCATTACCTTTACGCATTTTTTTGTGCGTTCTAAAAGCACGAAGAGCGGCTGATGCGTTGCACTGGTTGAGGTAAAAGAATTTGACCAGTAACGCACGCTGAACTAAAGAAGGAGACATTGCACATAAACTT
The DNA here is from genome assembly GCA_907164885.2 of Dolomedes plantarius. Classification (NCBI taxonomy): domain Eukaryota; kingdom Metazoa; phylum Arthropoda; class Arachnida; order Araneae; family Dolomedidae; genus Dolomedes; species Dolomedes plantarius. The sequence goes on from OU015495.1 coordinate 148,779,465, forward strand.
TCAATCCGATTGATTCGAAACGTAACACATTGCCTTTTAAAACCCAAGCAGTTGGCACTGTGCCAATGGATGTAACGTGAAATTTGAATAAAGAACTTCTTCTGCTCAGCGTACGTGATATTGCAGATCACGAGACTTTATCGGTGTTTATGTAGATTTTACGCTTTTTTAAAAGTGTTGCCATATTGCACTTGAACTAAATAAGAAAATGTGCATAATAAAAGGTAATTTTATTCCGTATTAATTTGCATTTGTTAACACTCTATTTTCTATTACACAGCGCCAAATATTCCCCTAGCGGTGACTTTTGGAACTCATTTATTTTTTCGCGGAATCCTTCGTCCCCCGTCTTGTTTAATCTTCCTACAAAATGTGGCGTCATTCTCGCAAATAGATCGCGCTATAGAAGACTGTGAGCACTGTCAGTTTAATTATGGCCACCCGGTATATATATATATATATATATATATATATATATATATATATATATATATATATATATATATATATACTCATGTCCATAAATTAAGGATAATTCCACCTCCAGCAAATAATGTTTCAGAATAAAAAAAAACGTGACTTATTCATAAAGACCATTTATTAAACAAAACATAAAGGACAAAAAGATGGTATATGTATGATATCATTAAAAAAACTACGATTTTTGCTCCCTGGAGCAATTGTAAAAAATATCTCCTTCACAAAATCTTAATATTACATGATTGTTATGATGGTTAATACATTGTATGTCTCCCATGCGATGAAATACAGTCCGCACAACGTCTCGGCGTGCTGAGTATCAAATTATCGAGCTGATCTTGGGGAAGATTACTCCACTCAGCAAGCAATGCTCTCCCAAGTTCCGGTACACGTGTAGGAGGTGGCTGACGAGCTGCAACTCGTCGGTTAAGCATGTCCCACACATGCTATATCGGATTCAAGTCAGGTGAGAATGCTGGCCATTCCATATGGGTGATATCCTCAGATTGAAGGCATTCGTTTATGATGTTTGCTCGGTGAGGACGGACGTTGTCCTCCATAAACACAAATTCTGCACCCATGGCATCTCTAAACAAACGCACATGTAGTTCCAGAATGATGTCCCGATAAATGTGGCCGTTCCTGGGTCTGATTTGAACATGCAGATCTGTTCTGGAGCCCAGTATAATACCACCCCAAACGAGCAATCGTGCACCACCGTAACTGTGTTGTTCAATGATGTTGTCTCGGTGGTAACGGATACCTGGCGTTCTCCATATGAAAATACGACGTGAATCAGACGGCAAGATAAATCTGGACTCGTCGGAAAACATCACACAAACCCACTGTGACGATGTACACACTGCATGTTCTCTACTCCAGGCTAATCGCTGCCGACAGTGAGTTGCCGTGAACGGAACACATCTGAGAGGCTTGTGAGCATATAGACCAATATTTCCCAAACGTCTGTACACGGTTAGTCTTGAAACTATGGTACCCGTGGCTGCAGATAGCTGACGAGACAGGTCGGATTCTGTGCTCCGTCTGCTTCTTTTGGCAGTTACTGCCAAATACCAGTCTTCATTCGGCGTTGTAACTCGGGAGCGGCCTGTACTGCAACATCTGCTGACATTTCCTTCATCTTGTTAAATTGAATTGTTGCCAAAGCCTAAAGATGACACTTTGGGCAATTCCAAAATGTTCCTCGGATTCTTACATCTGAGTACGCCCACATTCCAGGCGGCCGATAATTCTACCACGTAAAAAATCATCCACATGCGTCCTCTGTGTCATAACCATACGGTTATGGAACTGGGCGGCCATACCAACCATGTAATATTAAGTTTTTGAGAGGAGATATTTTTTGCAATTGCTCAAGGGAGCAAAAATCGTAGTTTTTATAAATGGTAGCATACATACACCATTTTTTGTTTCTTATCTTTTGTTTAATAAATGGGCTTTATGAATAAGTGACTTTTGTTTTGTTTCTAAACCTTTATTTGTCGGAGCTGGCATTATCCTTAATTTATGGACATGAGTGTAAATACACACACACGCACACACATATATATATATATATATATATATATATACATATATATATCGGGCTGTAACGAAAGTATCCCGCCACCGCAAATATCGTCTGCGCATACAGTTCACGTTGGCGTGTTGAATCATATTTTGTCACACGATTTTTGGCATTTGAAAAAAGAGACTTGCTTTAGAACACTGTGTTGTGAAATTTGTAAAAATATATCGTTATCAATAAGTACAGTGTGTCTGAAATGGAACTATCACGCTACTAGATTAGAACCATCATTTACTTCCAGTTCTGTTGCAAAAAGTAAGCTACAGAATGTCACCGAATCATGTGGTACAGCTTTAGGTACTACTGTTGTATCATATGACACTGTGGAGGTTTGGTACCAAAAGTTCAAATACAAGGACTATGACATTCAAGAAGCATAGCGCTCTGGCCTGCGTACTGATGTTGATGAGGCCCACCTGAGAGAACTTGTGGAAGAAGATCAGTATGCAACCACTCGAGAGCTAGCTAAGGTGTTAGACGTTAGTGCCATGTTCATTAGTCGCGCTATGCATCGCATAAACTGGACGTACAATTTCAATCGTCTGTGCCGCATAAGCTTACTAAAGCAGATAAGGACAGATGTACTGCGGCCTGCGCTAATATGCTCGAATCTCAACGCAAGGACAAAATTCTGGATCGGATCGTCCCTTGTGATGAAAAGCGGATTCACTTCAACAACACAAGCCGAAAAGGGGGTTGGTCTACGCCCGGTGAGTCCGTCGGCAGTGTCGCAAAGCGCAATTTGACTAACAAAAAGATCATGCTTTGTATCTGGTGGTATTGCTGGAGTATTAGCCCCAAAGAGCATCTGTAAAAAGGTAAAACCATCAACAGTAAGGTGTACAGCGTCCGTGTTGACGCTGCTATCAAGGCAAAACTTCGAACTGAGTTCTGGCGCAATAAGGTACTGTTCCATCAAGATAATGCAACCCCATGTGTCTGCATTCACCGCCTGGACTCTGTACGGTCTCGAAAGAGATCTTTTGCCACATCCACCATATAGCCCCGACATCGCTCCTTCGGACTTCTACATTTATTCACACCTGCAGCTACATCTTGATGGTGCTATCACCCACTCTGCACAAGACGTCTGAAATGATGTTGATCTGTTTTTGGACTCGCGGCCACCGAGTTTCTGGGCCAAAGGCTTTGAAAAACTACCAAAACGTTGGCAGTAAATCGTAGATTTAGGTGGTGATTACTACCCGCACTAAAGGTACTGCTTTCATTTTTTTTTCTAACTTTATTAAGAACGTTTAAGGCGGAAAACTTTCGTTACAACCTGATATGATATATATATATAAATTATATATATATCTGTATATATATATATATATATATATATATATATATATATATATATATATATATATATATATATATATATATATATATATATATATATATATATATATATATATACATATATATATATATACATATATATATATACATATATATATATATACATATATATATATATATATATATATATATATATATATATATATATATATATATATATATATATATATATATATATATGTAATATAATCATTACATCTCGTTCTTAAAATGCAACCTGAAAAGGAAAACTAGCTCAAATTTACATGGCTGGAGCTAGACTCAGCCTGAAAGAATTTAAATTTTGAAACAGTCGGGTCGAATCATTTTATTAGGAGCGATAGTAACATACGTCCTTTCATTTCAGATGCTCGGAGCGAAGTGCAATATCACCTTTCAACATTACGCGCTAGAAGCGAGGTACATGTGGCTGTTGTTTTGAAATGTCAGCGGAATTTCGGGCTGGCAATGCGAACTCACGCCTTTCTCGGGACGTATACACGTGTAGAAATGCAACGTTTGCTATTTTATGGGAAGTTCTGTTGCTATGGGTTTTTAAAGCGCTAAAGTAATGTTACTGGGGATTGGATTTAGGAAAGGGAATTTAACTGATAGAATGGAGGGCCTAATATTTAATTTATTACAAATCCCCCCCGAAAAAGGGAAAATCGTCACGTTGAAAGGTGACATTTTCACAAACAATATACAAATGAACTCTTATATAATAAAGTGAGTACAATTACAATCAAATATAATCAAAATTAACTACGTTATACAATTACATGTCTCTGAATGCAACATTGGTGGAAAGAAGTCACGACAAACAGCAGGGTGGGTGAGAATTAGAACACATCAAGGTTACAGAGTCAAGAGCTTTGTCCATAACCCTTCATAAATTTACTTCACCGAAACAAATCCAAAGTTAAATCTCCTGAATCTTTACTATAATACTAAACTCACTCTTATGACTTCGTTGCACCATTACACAAAATATATGAAATTAAAGGAATATACAATGAAATTTATAATGAACATTCAAAATATATGGAATTAACATAGTATGCAATAAGTTTATAATTATTATACAATGTGCAATGAAATTCAAATAACTGAAATATTATTGGCTAATATAATCTAAATAACTTTTTAATTAAATCAAAGTTCTTCATTCAATAATGAGTCCTAAAATAACGTATAATTCTTTGAGTCCTTAAGCTCAGTTTAAATTCAAGTCGTTATACATTGTTTATCAAATAAGTCCTTATTGTATGTGGTTTATATTCAGTGTTTACATTTTACACATGATTTCAAAACTTCATCGTTTACACCAATTATACATCGATCTCCATTTTTCATATTCCTAATCTCGAATACTTACATAAATTTTAAAATAATTCACAATATATAATTCAGAAGATATTTCAATAAGTTCAAGTTCAAAACAACATTACTTTAGACAATATTATTACAAAATTGATTTCTTATATTATTCTGAAAGTTTCACTTCAATTACAGCATAGATTTAGATACCTGTCAAGTTTTTTAACAATACATAAGATCATAAATTAAACAATTCAAAACAACTTGTTATAAATCCTTAATTAAGTAAATGGGCATCATTTTCACATTAGGTAATTTTCAAAAACATTATGTGCTTTAACATCGTCACTAGTTTCAATTCAAAATATTCAAATTCTAAAATCATTGGTACCGATCATGACATAAGTGACAAACCTGGAGGTGAGATGGGCTATCCTCTGTGATGTCCAACGTGAAAGATTGTTAGTGATCACGAGGGTGCTGTGATGCAAAGACAGCAAGAGGCTCATCCCTCTGCGGGAGGAACTACCCCTTGTGCTGGCAAAAGGGTTCTCCGGTGTCAACAAAAATAACAACTCAGATCATCAACATACATGGCAAAATTAGGGGTAACCTGCGACATGTCATGTTAGCCCTAACATTGACAAAATTTTTCTTTAACTTAGCACATCAACATTTTCTTTTTAATAAATATTCTTTTAAAATAATTCAGATGGTAATTTGTGGAAGGCAAACTAGCATCAAAAATTCTCTAAATATGATTAACTACGAAATTTAGGTAGGTATCCAAATCCATCAAAATTAGGTTTTCTTCATCATGCGTCAACAGTCTTCATTGGGTTATCAAAATATCGTAGGATTATCGGAGTCATAGTCAGGTAGTTATTTGAGTCACAGTTGGGTAATCTTAATCATCATAGATAGGTTTTTTTTTTCTTAACACTATTAATTTTTACTTGGGATCTTGGGCGTTTTGGAGTTTACTGTTATTAAAATAGGAATTTTACTTTTTCTAGTTGCTAATCGAAAATTATCTGCAGGGTTGAAAGGTCTTAATCTGGTACAGTGTACAATTTCCGAGGTTTTCTTAGTGAGGGAATTGGGTCTGTTAATTTCAAAATTTACTCTAGAAATTTGTTTCAAAATTTTATATGGACCAGAATAAGGGGGAGTAAGTTTAGGAGTATTTGGGTAACGAAACTCTTCGTACATTACTATATCACCTACCTTAAATTTAGATTCCTCAAAACGAGTGTCATATCTCTCTTTATTTACTTCATGATTTTTTATAGTTCTCTGTTTAGCAATCTTCCTCGCTTCTTCAATTGGTGGGTACATGTCTTGATCATCAAGTAAATTTTTGTAGGGTGGTTTTCCATGCATTAAATAAGAAGGGGGAAATTTTTTTACGGTATGGGGTGTGTCGTTATATTCATTCGTTATTTCACGTAATAATTTTGTCCAGGAGACTTTACCAGGGTGTGAATTTAATTTACATTTAAGCCTAGTAATCAGGGTCTGATTTACTCTTTCATTTTTTCCGTTTGTTTGTGGTCTATGCGAAGTAGTTAGCAATTGTGTAATATTATTGTTTCTCAAAAAATTTTTAAATTTGGAGGAAGTAAAAGCACTATTTCTATCACTTAAAATTTTCTTAGGTACTCGGTGTTGAAAAATTTGTGTTAAACAATTAATATAAGTATCTGTATTTTCATTTTTAGAAGCAAAGGTCCATATATACCTCGTGGCATGATCTATAACTATGTGTAAATATTTCTTTGTAGACTCATAATAATTTAAGCCACCAACAGTGTCTATGGCAAGAATTTCAAAGGGTTCACTGGTAGGGGGTAACATTTGTAAGAGACCAAATCTTTTTTGTCTAGACTTCTTATTTAATTGACATACTTCACAATGTTTCACATAGTTACTCACATCTTTAGTTATTCCAATCCAATAATATTGAGGGGATATCAGATTTAACATTGCGGAAACTCCTAAATGTCCATAATTAACATGGGCTTTTTCTAATAATTTTAAACGTAAAGAGAAGGGCACAACAATTTTCATTAAACCTTGTTTTTTAATTGTCCATACATTATTAACATTTTTAAATTTCTTACCGTTTACATTATCTAAATTTTGATGATGCTCGATTTCTTGCAATGTCAACAATGGGTCACGTTCACGTAAAGTTACATGGTGAGAAATTGGGTTTCTAGTTAACATATTGGCTTCATAATTTGTAGAACCTTTTTTATATTTAATGTCAAAATCGTACATGGACAGTTTAAGTGAACATCGGAATAATCGTCCAGTTGGGTGTTTAATACTTTTTAACCAGACAAGTGCAGCATGATCCGTATGAACGGTAAAATGAGTCCCATGTAAATAACAATAATATTTATCAACAGCGTCAATAATTGACAAGCATTCCAGCTCGGTAATGGCATAATTTTGTTCATAGGTTCTAAGTTTTCGAGAATGATAGGCTATGGGATGCAAACTTCCATCAGGGTGTTGTTGTTTTAAAATTGCGCCTACCGCTTGTCCAGACGCATCCACGAAAATCTGACATGGGTAATTTGGGTTATAAATAGATAAAACAGGTTTAGATATTAGAGCGTCTTTTAAATCCTGAAAAGCTTTCTGGCAATCATCTGTCCATTCAAATTTAGTGTCTTTCTTCAATAATTTATTCAATGGTACTCTTAATTTAGCATAGTTGGGAATGAATTTATTATAAACATTTACGCTACCTAAAAATCTTTGTAAGTCTTTAACATTCCTGGGAGGTTGAAGTTTCTTAATAATTCCTATATTAGCGTTACTCGGGTGATAACATCCCTTTTCCACTTCATATCCCAAAAATTTTATTTTTGTTTGGGCAAATTGGCATTTTGAAAATTTCAATTTTATGTTTTCTTTTTCACAAATCGAGAAAATAGTTTTTAAATGCTCTAAGTGTTCTTCGAAAGAGTCTGAAAACATAATTATATCGTCAAAATAGTTGAGCGCAAATTTAATTTGGTATTTATTTAAAATTTGTCTGAGTGTTCTTTGGAATATGGCAGGAGCGTTTTTCCAGCCAAAAGGTAATCTTTTCCATTCATATAAGCCAAAGTTTGAGGTGAAAGCTAATTTTTCTGTATCTTTTTCATTTAGTTTAATATGCCAGTAGCCACTCGCGAGATCAAGGGTGGAGAAAATCTTAGCATTGGTTAGTTGATCTAAAACTGTGTCGATTGGGGGAATTGGTTCCGAGTCCGTTTTTGTAATACTATTTAGTTTTCGGTAATCGATACACATTCTGGATTTTGAATTTTTATCTTTCTTGTAAGCCAAAGTAATTGGGGAAGCATAGGGTGAATGAGATGTTTTTATTAAACCTGCAGCTAAAAGCTCGTCTATTTGCTTCTTAATTTCGGCATTATCTTTTGGCGACGCCCTGTACGGACGAAGGGAAATTGGTAGTTAAGAGTTCAAAATTACTCTTTGTGGTTCAAGACGTATACATCCGACATCATATTTATTTTTCGCGAAAATATTATTATACTCATTCAATATTTTGTTCAATTGAACACTTTCATCATCAGTAACATTATTTTCATTTTCAATTTTATAAAAACGAGTATCACAATTTCTATTATATTTAGTATCAAGATTTATAGTATTATGAGAACAAGTATGTGGCACATTAGGATTATCATATGTTAAAAATATATAGCAATTATTAGTAACATTTTCCAAAGACAAAGTAGATGAAATATTATTTTTTCCTTGGTAAACACAAAAATTTTTAAAATCCAAATTAATTTTAAATAGATTAATAATTTCCGACGATAAAATTGCATACTTTAAATTTGTTTCAATAACATAAAAATTCACAAATCTATTCAACTTACCGATTCGGCACTTTGTAGAAATTATTTTATCAGTTTTTATTTTACCTGCGAGGGTACTGACCTGTGAATTGTCCGATGGAAGAATTTTCACATAATATTTAATTTTATCATATACAGTTCGAGAAATAATGTTAATGGTGCTACCTGTATCTATCAGGCCGATAATCAGTTCAGTACCGATTTTTAGGTGTACGGTGAACATCCGTCATTGTCGCTGTTTTGTCATGTTGCTGTTATAGTTGTTTGCATGTTGTGGAGACTGGAACCGAGTCCTAGGACGTTCCTCTTCTCGAAAATTCTGGGGCCATCTATGCCATGGTCGCGGTTGTTGGTGCCGGAATCTAGGTGACTCGTGTTGTGGGAATCTGTCATAGTCATCTCGCCGATCGAACGGTCTGCGAAAACCGGACTGTTGATTATGCATGTCTCTATTATGGTGATCTTTCCTCCTATCTTCGTAGCTGTTGATCATTTTCCTCGCAAGGGAAATCCACTCAGTAGTTGTACCAACGTTACTTATTAAAAATAAATCCCTGTATCTTGTCGGCAATCCGTCTGTGAGACCTTGAATTATAATTTCTTCTTCAAGTTTTAATGCTTTACCGATATTAATTTTCTTTTTAAAATAATCATTCATATTTTGACTTCCAGAAAGGCTCAACCTGCTGAAATCTTCGAATGAAAACTGTTTTTCTTCTGAGAAATAGTCACTGATTTTTATTTTAACTTCATCCCACTGTTGTGATTCTATTAGGTTTTCGATGTAAAATTCCAAAGCCTCGTCCGATAGAAAATCCGGAAATATTTGTAGTTTTTCTTCTTCCGTCAATTCAATAGTCTTTTTCTCGAAGAATTTCAACCAGTTATTAATTTTGACCAAACCATAAGGGTTAAATTTCGGAAGATTACTTAATGGATTTGGTGAAGATATAGCACTGTTTTCCAATAATTGTTTGTCGTAAACTCCAGAATTATCCATTTGTTTTTCATCAGGTTGGTCAGAGTCACGATGATCAGCCAATTTTTTATTTAAATCTTTCGATGTCATTTTCGAAAAGGGAAATCAAAACTAGGTCATTTCATTTTCAAGTGGCGAACTCCTATTGCGCTTCTCTCAAGGTCGGTATTTCACGCGCACACACATAGTCCAAGGCAATGGATTCGAAGTCCGTTGAGGTTGATACGCACATGAAGAATCGCTTTCGGCTCTATGTAATATAATCATTACATCTCGTTCTTAAAATGCAACCTGAAAAGGAAAACTAGCTCAAATTTACATGGCTGGAGCTAGACTCAGCCTGAAAGAATTTAAATTTTGAAGCAGTCGGGTCGAATCATTTTATCAGGAGCGATAGTAACATACGTCCTTTCATTTCAGATGCTCGGAGCGAAGTGCAATATCACCTTTCAACATTACGCGCTAGAAGCGAGGTACATGTGGCTGTTGTTTTGAAATGTCAGCGGAATTTCGGGCTGGCAATGCGGAATCACGCCTTTCTCGGGACGTATACACGTGTAGAAATGCAACGTTTGCTATTTTATGGGAAGTTCTGTTGCTATGGGTTTTTAAAGCGCTAAAGTAATGTTACTGGGGATTGGATTTAGGAAAGGGAATTTAACTGATAGAATGGAGGGCCTAATATTTAATTTATTACATATATATATATATATATATATATATATATATATATATATATATATATATATATATGTACACTGCTGGCCACCCAAATTGCAACACCAAGAAAGAAAAGAGATATCACAACAAAATTTATTTTGTAGATAACATGTTGACCAAGTATCAAATGATTAAATTTATAGACTTCTGTGAAGTGTGGTTCCTGCCAAAATCAGTAGCCAGAGTAGCCGCCATTGTTGGAGATCACCGCTGCCACACGCCTCGGCATTGATTCAAAGAGACTTTTTATGAGTACTTGGGGTACAGCAGTCCAAGCAGCTTCCACACGTTGCCACAGTTGATCTGCTGTGGCAACTGGGGATTTAATCTGGGTCATTCGTAGAGCAACCATGGACCACATGTTTTCTATCGGCGAAAGATCCGGAGAGCGAGGCGGCCAGGGAAGCAATTCAATCTGGCGATTGACGAAGAACCGTTGGACAATGCGTGCCACGTGTGGTCGCGCATTATCCTGTTGAAATATGGCTGTGGGCAAGCCCTGAAGGTAAGGAAGGACAACTGGCTCCAACACCTCGGAGATGTAGCGCTGGCTGTTTAAAGTACTGGCAGTGTGTACTAGATGTGTGCGAGAGTGATATCCAATATCGCCCCATACCATAATACCCGGTGCAGGACCAGTGTGGCGGTGCATAACGTGGCTGTTCAGCATCCTCTCTTCACGGTGTCTGCATACTCGAATGAGACCATCGTGGTGTTGCAGACAGAAGCGTGACTCGTCAGTAAAGACAATTTCATTCCATTCTGCCGTCCACATCCTTCTGTCATCGCACTATTGGCGGCGGAGACGTCTGTGGTTCTGCGTCAAGGGTAGACACAGCAATGGACGTGTTGCGGACAGACCACTCTGCTGTAAACGGCGTCGAATGGTACGCGCAGACACTGGATGATGCGTTACAGACTGCATGTGTTGTGCTATGGTTCGTGATGTGACTGAGCGATCCGTCACTGCCATGCACTCAATTTGCCTGTCATCACGTGAAGTGGTGCGCTGAAGTGGATGCGATCGAACACGCCGGTCCGTCGTACCCTCCTGCATCCAAAGATCACATATTCGCATTACAGTTGTTTGGTTTGATCCAACACGACTACCGATTTCCCTGAAAGATAATCCACAATCTCGGTAGGCCACTATCCTTCCTCTGTCGAACTCGGATACTTGATCAAAAGATGATCGCTGTTTTCGACGAGGCATAATTGATCGTTTTTTTGAAAAAACCACAAGAAAAACACAATTGCCGAACTTGAAATCGTCGAAATCTCTAAGCCTTAAATGGCGCTTTGAAGTGGCGCCACAGGCGCGCGTGATGTGCGTCTGCGCTGAAATTCTAATCATTTGCATATCTCACCTCCGCTAATGCATGTTGTAAATTTTATGTTATTTGCATGTTTCCTTCAGGGTGTTGCATTTACAGTGGCCAGCAGTGTATATATATATATAAACATTTCATTGTTACTACAGGATTCAGAAATTATAACTAAAGTTTAAAATAGGAGGAAATAGATATAAAGTTTGGAACATTTAAAAGTTTGTAAAATTCTATACAATATACGATACAAGTACGATAACAATAAAACTGAATATGATACAGGAAGACTTTATCAAATAAAATCGCACTAATTGCAAGATTAAGAAAAAGCTTTCAAAGAATTTTATGGTAGGCTTATCTGTGTTATTTGAAGATAAGAACGATTTTACAGTACGATACTATATTTCGTCTATATTCTTACGTAACATATGCTATTAAACTGCTTTGCACGTTGTAACAAAATTCGTGTTCGTAAAACATATTCTCCCTGTATTAATAATATTTAAATTTTCTAATATACATTACTCGGCAAGACTTCACATTTCACCTGATAACTTTAGACTTAAAAGTGAAACCCACATTCATATATTTATAACAATTTCCGAGTCATAGTTCCTTCATTCATTATAAATTAAAGCAGACAAATATAATCCTGTAGATTCATTCTATCCGTTTCAAAAGTATGGGGCTTTGTTCAATGTATAAACTAGATGACTTGTAAATTATGCATTGACTTTCATAGAGAGTAACAAAAGTTAACGGCGTAATTCTCCCGAAAGGTAAAATGGTGGGTAAATAGTCGAAACCTTTTAAACTCCTATTCAGTGGAATATAACCGTATTAATATAGTTGAATTCTTTAAGTACTAGAGTAAACTACTTGTCTGGAGAATGTTTTTGATGTTCTGACGATAAAAAATAGTACAGATGAAACATGCTATGGCTTTTAGTCATAACAGTTCATATTAATAGCTAGAAATTAACATATATATATAAATCTTAAAACGGCAATAACACAGGATAAAGAAACACATTATATAAAAACAAGAATCCACATTTGTTACATACTACCTAACTATGTAATACAATAAAATATTTCATTTAAAAATAATTGTATATTCACTGAGTTGAAAAGAATTAGTTAAAAAACTTATACATACATGGTGCGGTAGAATGGTTAAGAAAAACCGGGAAGAATGGTGAAGGTAGAATGGTGAAAGCCAGGAAGAAAGGTGAGAGAGACAATGGGGAATCAGGAAGAATGGTGAAAGAGAGAATGGTGAACCAGGAAGAATTGTTCAGAAAAGCCGGAATTATAAATGGCCAGAAAAGCCGAGTTAGAATTCCGCACATCCTACAGGGTGCGGCATAATGGACTCACACATTTCAAATGGTAATAAGAAGGGAACAAATCAGTTTTCACAAAAAATATTTATTTTTTCGAAAAGTAGTTATTAACAAGTAGTTATTAGTGTTTTTTATCACTAGGTTTTGAAATTAACATCACTTTTATGGGGCCCGTTATTTGCGAGGCACTTCTGAAGCCGTTTTCTCACGTTTTCCATCACTCTGTTGGTCATCCCTGGGGGAAAGGCGGTAATACGGATAGCGGACTCACGGCCACATTGCACATTTTGGGATGTTCTAAGGTTCTAAAGACGACCACTTGGATTCCTTGGTAATAAAGACTCACTTGCTCTCACATATGAAATCCATCACAGGGTTGTTTTTTGATCAGGATCGGCATCAGCTGCATAGAGCCTGAAGCATGTCCTAAATACCCACTGTGTCGCGGTAACAGAATCGCTGTGTTTAGAGAACACCGCGATAAAGGAACCACGATGTTCAACGGACTAACTCATGGTGTTTACTGACAACTAGACAATCTGACCGAGCTCTCGCTATCTACCACGACGCACCCCCCCCCCTTCCCTTACCAATGGCCTTCAGAAAAGTGAAAGTCCCTCCAACCGCACACCATACTACAGCAAAGAGATGGGGGAAAACGTTAACAAATCATTGTAGTTTCACTTGTCCTTCAGTTAATCAAAATTAACAGAACAGCAGATCAGAGTTTCATCTATTTAATTCTCAGAAACTTTTGGAATTTAAATATAAATCGTAAAAAATGGGACTTTTCTCCTTTGCAGTAAATATATACTGCAGAAATAATGTTGAAATCAACTGTCTGCAATCATTGTAGCCAGGCCCAGCTTTCATTTGATTACAATTTAAAGAGCAAGCGAGTAAATACATGGGCACTATCTATAAAGAAGGGACATACGGTGCAAGCTTGCCTCGTAGTATAAGGGGCGAAATGTATTTTCTGTTCCTGTCTGATCTTCTTCAGGAACATTATCATGAATCTGCAAATCCTGAATTGCTGCCTGAATTTCTTGCGACTTTATTTCCTGTAGAACCATTGGCCTTAATCTCTCATGTGTAGCAATAGAGCTCTCGTTAAATAAACAGTTATTGTCCATGTAGCTTGCACGTAATGCATTGGCAACAGAGCTGTCAGTGATTTTATCCCATGAATTATTCATCAAGTCACGATCTCTTGAAGGGTAGCCATCACAAAATTCACAAAGCATAAACACTACAGTTTCACCCATAGCAATCATGTTGGAGAGTTGGTATTTAGAAAAGTGGATGTGATCAACAAAACAATTGAATGCAAGTGCACATATAATAACTTCTGTGTCTTCCCGCATGAATAGTTTTGACGATCTTCCTAGAGACAGTTCATATCGCTGAAGGAATCCATACATCTAGTGTTGTTATTCTTTGCATTCGTCTGAGGATATGTCTAACTGGGGAGCTAGTATTGCAAGGGAAAATGACTAATATGAGCCCTACAATCACTCAAAGCCTTACTTTGATATAATAATACTCTTCTGTCAGCAATCCATTCACAGATTAAGTCTTCCAACTCAGGAAATAAAAGTTGCAGACCCGATCAACACTTGCGCTTCTTAGCAATTCCTGCGTCCACCTGTTGTTATCATACTCTGATCGTCATTTACAGACCATTCGGAGATCCAACCTCTTTTCTTTACTTTAAGATTCTTACTCCGGAAGTTCTCTATAAAACTTTCTTGCACTCGATGGAATAGCTCTTTCTCTTTGGGCTCACATTGTTTGGGGATTAAAATATTACTACCTTTAAATTTATTATTAAATCAAGTGTTAATTGAAGTCTTTCAAAACAGGAGTAGCAGCAAAAACTGTTAAGAATGATGGACTACACAAAGGTGACGAAAGATTACAAGCACAACAGTCAGAAAATATATTTTTATTTCACACGAGTGCATTCAGTACGCCCATTACAACACACAACTTATTGAATTATGAATATTCTAATATGTCACATCCACGTCCGTTAGCTATCAAGCGCGTACGTGTTTATTGAGTGTACTTATTGGCAATTCGACAATAAGTCTGGCGTTCGTCTGGCTGACAATCTTAACTGAGGCTTATTTTTGAAGTAGGGCTTATACACTCTGTCACAAAAAATATATGCATCCAGAAGAAATCGAGTTTCTATCACGAAACTTGGCAGGAATGTAGTCTGGAAAGAGATATGCAAATAATTAAAATTTCGACGCCAGTGAGACAAGGGTAAGCGTGCTATGCGCATACGAGATGCGCAGTTGGGAGAGTTTAAAAGCATGATTGCTCGTGCCATAGGGTTATTCAAACAAATCTGTCGACTTGGATAGACGGTATTGCGACTAGAGATGCCTCTGAGACGTAACGGGCGACAGTACGAACAATTGTCGGACTTTCAGAGGGGGCGTATAGTAGGCATCAGAGAAACAGGTTGGTCGGCAGGCGTATCGGCCACCACCTCGGAGCGATATGGTAGTTGGTCGGTGTTGGCAACAATGGATCACGGCAGGTATAATCTAACGTCGTGGAGGGTCAGGGCGTCCCAGGAACACAAATGCGTGAGAGGATCGCGCAAACCATAAGAGCGGCCAAGTCCGCACCAACAACGTCACTAGAATCTGTTCGACGCCATTTACCACCTTCCAGACATCCGGTGGTATCAAATGAAACCATTCGGAGACGACTGGCCGACTCAGGTATAAGGAGTCGACGCCCATTTAGGCGCCTACCACTGACCCCATATCATAGGCAGTGTCGATTGGATTTCTGCCGACCTCGGGCAAGCTGGAGTGTGACCGACTAGAGGCGTGTGATCTTCAGCGAGGAATCCCAGTTCAGTCTCAATGCTGATGACCAGCGCATACGCGTGTGGAGGCGGCCAGGCCACCGATTCGATCCGGCATTTGTTGTCGAGAGGCATACGGCTATTACACAAGGTGTGACAGTGTGGGGAGTGATTTTTTGGGACACACGATCACCTCTAGTCGTCCTTTAATTCACTTTGACGGCACGCAGTTACGTGGACGAGATTTTAACGCCAGTTGTACTGCCTATGCTATCAAGTCGCCCAGTTTCCATTTATAAGCAAGACAAAGCTCGTCCGCATACTGCGCGACTCTCCCAACAGTGTCTTCAAGGATATGGCATACTCCCATTGCCTGCCAGGTCACCAGACCTCTCGCTAATAGAGCATGTCTGGAACGTGCTTGGAGGGCAACTGCAGCCAGCCCGGATTACTGGTGAAGAAATTGCCCAGTTGCCAATATTATGGCATGATCTTCCTCAGGAGATCATAGGTGACCTCATTGATTCGATGCCACGTCGAGTTTCGGCTTGTATAGCTGCCGGAGTTGGATTTACTTCTTAATAAAACTGTCAATTCTTCTGAATTTGTATTCATTGTCTTATCTCCTCATCCACTACATACATGTTAAGTTTCGTGAAAGTAGCTCTTTTCTTTCTGGTTGCATATATTTTTTGTGACAGCGTGTATTATGAGTTTTCTGAAAAATCATGCTAGGGCTAATTTCCCGATTAGGTCTTATTTTCAGGGAAACACGGTACCTTTTTATTTCTAGGATTATAGTATAGTAGCTGAAAATCCGCACTTTGCTACGTACATTCAAATTAAATGCCAATAATAAAATGCCAATAATAAATTACAATTAATGCCAATATATGTATATATATATATATATATATATATATATATATATATATATATATATATATAATAAATACGACGATCAATGTATACAATTAATGTAATAAAAAGCAAAAAAATATATATTTATAAAAGGAATCGTAAGGGTTTATTTTATAGACAAAATAATGTAGAAGAAAATATTCAAATTAAATGTAATAGTACATACTAAAGAATATTGTACAGTTAATATAGTAGAGTTTGAGGAATATAATATCTTAATTATTGTATTTTAATATTTTTTTTAATAATGTTCAATCGTCTGCCACATTAGCAAGAAAAAAAATAACTTTTTTGCCGATATATTTGTTATGCACATGACGATAAATTTATTTGAAGTACCAGAAAAAGAAATCACGTGATAAGCATTTAATAAATTAAATTGTAAAAATTAATCTTTTAAAATTTTACCAAAAATCAGAAAATGGAGGTAAAGATTCTAAAAAGATCTCATTTTAAAAGAATTTTTATGGACTTTCTCTTGATGTATATTTTATAACCCTCAAATTATTATTTTGAACGAAAACTTTAAAAAAGTTACTAAAACAGCCTAAAAATTTAATTTTAAAAAATCTAAGAAGAATTTTTCAAAAATCTTTTTTAGTGCACCCCTACACTATAAGAAGAATCGCCATGCAAAATGTCAGCCCTGTAGGTCCAGCGGTTTGATCTGTGCGTTGTATGTCAGTCAGTCAGTCAGTCAGTGAGTCAGTCAGTTATGGATCTGTTTTATATATATAGATTAGTTCGAAATTGTCTTTTTAATATCCGAGTTTGAAGTTATTTTGAATGTAAGTACGAGAATCCCGCCAGGTTTGTCTAGAAATTAGTGCACTTAGTGTAGGTTTGAGGGGTGTTGAGATCGATTTCTAGAACCAAAAAAACTTTTTTAATCAATATTTTGTTTACCTTCATGAATGTTGTCTAGTGCTTTAAAAAAAAACTTCCTTTTTTTCAAATGCGGAGACACTTGTCGCTAGACATTCGCCCGAATGTGAACTATCGGGCATACCACGCTTTGCAGACACCAGACCAGTAGTTTTCAACATCGAATGTTGATGGCCGCCCTAACTCACACCGCAAGACTGCTGGTCATTCATTTAAGTGGGACACCATATAGGCGGCCAGCAGTAACCCCTATAAGCCGGTCCCGTAATTTAGAACCAAGTGACGGGACCGGAACACTTCACCCCGCACCTCCAGAGGTAAATTTGAGAACATGGAGGACATTTCAGCCACGACAGATTTTACGTGCACCAGCCGCCCTTTTACGTACACGGCGATGGACTTGCATCGACCTGTATCGAACCAGTGACGTTTATATCACTGGCCCACTGTCCTTGGCAACCGGGCCATCACACAAACTTTCAAATAAACTTCATATGTTAATATATTTTGAATATATCAGTCTATTCTATAACTTGCATTTTACTTTTTAATTGGTCGCAAACCATGCAGTAAAGGTAAAAAGATGGAAAAAAAAATAATAAATGAATGACTGCTGACATTGCCACAGCTAATTGAAACTAAAATCTCCTAATTTCGTAAATTAATCACTTCCCGATAACATTTCTATTCCCTCAATGTTAAAAATAAATAATAAATTAATCGCATTATTTTACTCACTACTTTCACAGAAAAGTTTCTAAATATATTTAGCTAGTTAATTTTATTTTAGTTGAAAATTTGTGCTTCATTAAGTAAAGTTAAGTACAGTCAGAGAGATCAGAGAAAATCAAACATATCACAAATTGGATATTAGAAGAAAGGATATTTGTTTGGTAAATTAATTAGTATATTAATTGAGATAATTGCCATTTTAAGCTGTTTCTAGAATTTAAAGAAATATACTATTTAATCTGTATTATGATATTTTTAAATTTAGTTTCAAAATCAAATTGCATGTGTACACAACATGCAGATACAGGGTCTGTCCAGAAAGTAATGAGGCTGAATTTTTCTTGCCAAGCATAAAGCTAAAGGGCCTGAGTTTGGGGCAACCGGAGTGCGCCTTTTCAGCGCACGTATCGCTCGTGACGCAGACACCGTGTTTGAAAGTGGCGTTAGGTTTTCAGAATGCAGCTGAGTGCCGAGCAGCAATACGCCTTAAAGTTTTGTGTAAAACTAAACAATCGACTACTGAGACGCTTGTCATTTTACAAGAAACCTACAGGAAGGATGCTTTGCCCAAGGCTCAAGTGTTAGGTGGCACAAAGCCTTCAAAGACGGAAGAGAGGACATCGATGACGAACAACGCGCTGGGTTCCATCAAGTTCTCGAACTTTAGACAATGTGGCTTAAATTAAGCACTTTTGGACTCTGATCGTCGAATGTGTGTCTGAATGATTGCGGAGACGTTGGACTTACAAAAGGTTGAGGAATCGAATGAGGTGTGTCCGCCCGGAGCTCACAAACAGTTGGATTCTGCAACACGATAATGTACCGGTCGACACATCCTTCAAAGTGACTCAGTTCCTGGGAACAGTTATTTAACTCCTATTTTGAAGAATATTAAGTTTCTGTAAAATTATCTTCAAATAAACGAATTTTATGGAATCAGTCTCATTACTTTTTGGACAGACCCTGTATAAACTGAGTTTCTCCAAGGTAGCAAAAAACAAATTTTAAAAGATTGAGGGCATTTATTACCGAAATGAAACTTAAACATGTACATAAATCTATCAGGAGTTTAATCAAAATATTTAATCGTTTTGCATGTGCTTCCTTGCTTTCGGCTTCTAGTACTCAATACAATACAATGCAATTTATTTCATATACAAACGTGATCTCCCGATTTAAAATGCTTAGTTTAACGAACGCCATCTACAATGAAAAAGTGCTATAAATGGATATTTTTAAAGTAAATTTAATTTTATAACTCATATCTTTTCATGAATTGTCATTTTTATAACATGTTATGCCATTGCTGAAGTGCAAGTAAAGAAATGACGTACAGCATCAGGCAGAGAATATACTCCTATAAAATCAAACAATTTACGTACCATGGATAGATAAAACATTACAATTAGCAATAGAAACTAGAGTACTGATGTCCTTTTGTCAATAGCTCTTTAGGAACAGCAGATATTGAAAAACAAATTTAAAATCTGAAAGAATAGGGTATTAAAATAAAATAAAACACAGCACAGAGGTTCTCTTTTTTTAATGAACATTAAATTACGGAACTTTTGAAAAGGTGTATGTATTTGAACATATGGCACACACACACACATATAACATATATATATATATATATATATATATATATATATATATATATATATATATATATATATATATATATATATATATGTGTGTGTGTGTGTGTGTGTGTGTGTGTGTGTGTGTTAGTTAGTTATTTTCTCTAAGTTCCTCTTAATTTACATTCTCCTCGGTAGATAATTCTCCCATCAACTGCAAATGTTAACAGCTCATAATTGGCACATAATTACAAACTATTCACTCGCATTCGAACTTAACGCGAATTGGTGACATAACTTTTAGGTCGCATCCAATGCAAACCTGTAAGCTACGAGTAAACATGTCACTGACATTTAAAGAATGGATGGATCTACAACTAACGGGTACACACTAGTTTGAATAAAATCTTAAGCTGAGACAGAGGTAGCCTAGTGGTAGAGTATTGGCTTTCGGTACTGAGGGTGCTCGGATCGAATCCCGACAAGCGCCATTAAATGCCTTCATGTTTAGGCAGGATATGGGCACGTTAAATCCGCAGATCGGAAAATGACGGGGAAGGTAGATTCCCCCAGATGTCACCCCTGGGGGTTCGGTCAAATTTGAGGTGGCACCTGGATATGTCGGACACCGACTATTGTGGTGCCATTTTAAAATCGGAGCCGAACCCCTTGGGACCTAGTCTAGAATACGATTGACCTAGTCTAGAATACGATTCTGCCCAGGGGACATAAGCAACCACAACAACAACAAATCTTAAACTCTTGGACATAATTGTTTTTATCATCAAGTATATGGGTATTTAGAAAAAGAAATCCAAAATAAACAATATAAATAAAAATCGCTGCTTTACTTTATTTTAAAGGAATGTATTCCTCGGATAAACAAGTCTCATTTTATTTAATCAAATTACTCAGGTATATTTTTTTCCACTTATTCGATTAATTATTTTTTTTACCCCCAAATCTGTTATCATTGATAAATTTTTCTCTAATCCAGTCACTTCTACATAAATCAGCTTAGACAAATAACTCCTTGATCAGAATGTCCAAATAATACAAAATTAATGATTTCCCTAGAAAACGAGTCTACAACTTGGGAGGGTTTGGTTGTCGTATGATAATTTGATTAATTGGGCGAAATTGGGATGTCAAACAAGATTTCATTAGTCAGTTGCATACATGTTAAGGAGAACAAAGCGTTGGTAACGAGTAAATTTGAGTCCCACGAGATAAACACAATCTTATTAGCAAATAAACAAAATGAAGAGTGCACAGTGGCGTAGCTACATATTCAGAGCCCTGGAGCAAGTAAAATTGGTGCGCCCACTTGTTTCTCGTAAGAGTTCTGGCGAAATTTGTTTTCTATCTAAACTTCTTATTTCGATTTGAAACCTTACTTAATAGCTATTTATTTGTAATTCAAGACAACAATATATTCAATTTAATAAATATAAATATAATGATAAAACAAATTATAATTTTTTAAATACGGAGTACCCGCTAATATTTACTACTGTGTTGAAAAAATGTACGTATGCATGCAGATAAAAAACTTGTTTTCTCGTTTGCAAATCAGTCAATACCTTCCTCCAGATCAAGTTGAGAAGCTATTTTGTATTCAGTTGATATAGTGGCCAAATAGCTAAAATGCTGTTGTGACATGCTGCTTCCTAAATATGTTTTGATTAATTTTAACTTCGTTCTGCTGTCGCTGTTGTCAAAGTTTAAAAAAAAATAAGCATGCTGTAATAATGTTAGAGAGTCTACGGTGTGATTTTAAAGTAGTTCAGCAATTTTGTGTATAGAATTATTTGTTTTAACTGAACATAAAAAAGTACATTTTAAATCCAATCACTTGAAGTCCAAAACTAGGTGAAATATACTAGGTTCCCCGGATAATGTAACTTCTTTTCTGTCAAACACAAGTAATACGTATAGTCAGGGTTTCCCAAACTTTTTTGGTCTACCTCCCCCTTGTCAGAAAAGAAATTACACTGTGACACCTGGGCATTTACCTTCTTAAGCGAACAAACAGAGATGTAATGACAATTTTGCGTCCTTTTATGCATCTATATTTCTAAGTATATCATACAACATAATAAAGGAAGGTGTTGTAAATAAGACACCTTTGAGCTTGAAATTACAAAATTATTTGTTAAAATTAACCATACAAACATTCACATTGCACGCAGGAAATAAAGATAACGAAGGATAATATTAAAGTAAAAATTACGAATAAAATTAAAACTAATCCTAACGAGGAGGACAAACATGCTGCACTGCTAGAAATTTATTAATGTTCAGCTAAATTTTTGTCAGCATACTTAAATCGCCGTGATTAGCAATTTGTAGTAAGTTTCTGTTTTCAGTAAGCGAATTTGTGACCACATTGAACCCATGTTCCCCTTAATATGATATAGAAAATGCTGATGAAGTAAAAATGTTTGTACTATAACACATGATACCGAATAAAGCATCGGTATATATTTTTGTAGCCCGGTCTGTTTGTGGCTGTGATTGAATTTAAATTTAAATACCTCATTTGCTCTTACTTCTGTTAGTTCTTGTAATTTTGGAGATTGTTCTGTGTTTGTCTCTCTATTCTAAAAAGAACTAACTGCCGCTGCCGCCGCCGCCGCTGTCAAAAGCTTGTCACGCTATCTTCTCCGAAACCGCTGGGGGTATGGGGTCGAGACCGATACCAATCGATGCAGAACAATGTGGGGAAGAAAGTAAGACATGTCTCATATTCGTCGGACTTTAAGTTTTTTTTTATTATTTTATGTTTTGTGGGAAAATATTGACTTTTTCATGTTCAGATTACGATAACTCGCCAAAAAAGGATCGTAGAATTTTTTTTTTTTTTACAATCTAAGACTACAGACATTTCTCCTTCAAACAAGACCTCATTTGTTTAAAAATAATTTAAAACAGACTGATATTTTTATTAAAATTGAAAACCCTTTTTTTGGAAAAATTTATGCGTTTCGAGATATATAAATTCGATGCGCTCAGACTTATTATGTTACAAAGAAAATATTTATATCAACTGGAAGATGAAAGCTTTCTCATTCATATAAACTTCATTTCAAGTCTCTATCTTAAAATTTCGATTTTTAATTGAATTTTAAAGAAATACTTCAAAAAAATCTTCTCATTCGCTTCCTTTGAAAGAAGATCCGATTTTTCACCCATTCATCCATTTCGCCGGGCTTCATCCATTTCGTCGGGAGGGGGGGGGAAGCTTCAACTGTAAACAAATGAATGACTCAATCGCTGTAAAAAACTATTGAGTCATTCATTCACTTGATTCACCAGCTGAGCGAGCGTAGCGAGGCTAGGGGCGAAGCCCCTAGTAATTAAAAAAAAGGTTCTCAAACCCAATAGGGTTTGTTCATTTTTACAATGTCTTCAAAATCATTGATTAAAATCAGGGGAAGGCCTCCAAATGCTGACAATAGCTAAGTAAGTCTCCATATTTTTTCTACTGTTGATAAATTTGAAAACTAGCGAAATTCCCCTCGTCCTAAATTCCATTTGTACAAAAGACGTACAGTTTGTTGTTCACCTCATCACTTTTGAGTTTAAGATTTGTTTCATTAAATTTATTAAGTCAGTTAATCAAGATTAAGCTATGTCATTTTTGAAATGTCTAAGTACGCTCGCAAAGCCTCATCTTTGTTTTCTAAGAAATCTAGCAATCAGTTAGAGTTTATAAAATAGATCCAAAGAGGCACCTTTTAATTTCTCAATGAAGAATGAATTTCTCAACGAAGAGGCACTTTTGAATTTCTCAGCGAAGTAGCAAGTGATTGAATTTTTCATTGTGTTCAATACAAGGTTGTTCAAATAGTCTGTCATTAAATGAATCGCTTCTGACATTATTCATTGCGTTTATCACATGCTGTAAAGACGTATGGTAGTGTTCACTCAGATTTTGGGCAACTGAATGTTGGCGTTGAATGACACCGTGTACATTCGGAACTCCCATTTTTTAATATGAAAGAGGACCCCTGTAGCATACTATCATGGATGGAGCACCATCAATAGAAACTGATAAGATATTTTTGAGGAGGATCTCTTTTTCTTAGAAAAAAATACAATTTCGCATTTTGCACAGCAGACAACAAAATTACCTCCTAAATTATACTTGGCCTACTACAGTTGTTATATATATATATATATATATATATATATATATATATATATATATATATATATATAAATATATATATATATATATATATATATATATATATATATATATATATATATATGTATATATGTATATATATATATATATATATATATACATATATACATATATATATATATATATATACATATATAAATATATATATACATATATACATATATACATATATACATATATATATATATACATATATACATATATACATATATATATATATATATATATATATATATCAAGTTTCAAGTTTCTAGAAAGGAAATTTAACGTAAATTATCCTGTTTCGTTTCTGTTTAGAATTTGCGGTTCAGAATATACATTGAGATACCATTAATAAATATATATAGTCATGCAATTTGCTATAAGTATTTTATGGTTAAGAGAATATTGGAGTTATTTTTATATGTTCTTAGAATCGTGCTGAGCAATTTATTTCGAGAAGTTAAACTCTTGTTTCTATTTAAAGTGTTATTATATCTTCTTTATGCTGTTGTGCTGTTGAACATATATTTGAATTAAACTGTTCTTAAAAGTTGCAAATTTTATAAAAGGTTATCTCTGCGATCTATATAGGTCTATATGTAGTTGATCCCCATATATGTTAGAATTCTAATAGTTTTGGTATACACTTGAGGAAAATATAATCCATTGATTTAAATTTTAAACATGACTTTCATAAATAAAGCCAACCACATGGATTGACGCATCTCGTGGAAGCATTAGCAATCAATCATACGGGTAAAAGAAGCATTCCGTTGATTTCACTCACTAAAAAGACGTCGGAATATCATGAAGGATTGATTGAGGGACGTCTTGAAGCTTTTAGGAAAGAGCAAGAGAAAATGCGCCAGGATGAATTGTTAGAAAAAAAAACGTCAGGATGAATTATTAAAGAAAAAACTACAGGATGAAATGTTAGAGAAAGAAAATGACCGGTTTTTTGAATTGGAAAAATTAAAGTTACAATTCAGTATTGCCTCTGGTAGAACGAAGTCCGCAACGATGTCTTCTTCTTTAGACGCAGACATGCCTAAGTTAGAACTAAAAAAGTTAGTCCCTAAATTTGATCCGAAAACAACTTATATAAGTTTATTTCTGGATTTGTTTGAGAAACAGTTAACATTTCTAAACATACCATTTTCAACATGGGTAGTCTGTCTTGTTGGTTTTTTTGCCGACTGATGTTGCTAAATTAGCTGCAAAGGAATAGGCTGCAGATGCTCAGAAATTTTGAGAAAGTTAAGCAAACTATCTTAAAACTTTTAAATCAAGTGCGGAGAGATTTCCGCAACTGATTGTCCAGTGCCGGAAAAATCCAGAAAGCACCTGGAGAGATTTTTTCTTCGATCTACAGAACTATTTCGATGGGTGGCGTAAGGAATCAGAAGCCTCGACGTTCGAAGAACTAAAGGATTTGATAGTGGATGATCAAATTAAAAAGAAAGCCCCTCCAGATTCCAAAGAATACTTTTTAGATCACTGGATCGAGTGGAACAATCTTCTTCAACTTACAGATAAATTAGATTTATATGAAGAAGTTAGATATATGAAAAATAGAAACGTTAGAAAGGAAAATCCTAAATTTTACCAACGAGACGTTCCCAAAGGTAATAAGATTAATCCTCAAAATCCTAGAAATGTGCCACATAGACACACTGTAAAAGCTGAATATCGACCCGATGATAGCTGTTTTGGCTATGGAAAACCAGGTTTCATTATGGCTATGTGCCTGACCCGCTCTCCCTCTACTAGAAAAGAAGCAGCCGAATTCAGAGCTATCCACCTTGGGACATTCTGTGTCGAGAAACCCCAGTAAATTTGTTGACGTTAAAATCAATGGAATAAGCGGCATTGAGTGTGCTGACTCAGAAACCAACTACACTATAGATGGAGAAACCTTAAATCACCTCTTGAGAGAACGAGGAGTAGAATTTGAGAAAATTAGCATGAATTTAACAATCGTCGATGTGTCTCCGAAAGGAAACAGAAGTTTATACGGCCCAGGTAGAAACTGAAATTAAAGGGCGATTGTTCGAAATAAACTTATTTGCATTATCTACAGCAAAGGATAACAGAACATTGTTAGGAACTGATTTTTTACGTAGCGCTGGCATTGTTTTAGATCTTACGAATCACAGGTGGTATTATCACGACAATCCGCTACAGAAATTTAGATTTGATGATGAGGATTTTGGACCATCTGTGAGTTCTAAAAAGGCTGTGGAAGTCAACACGTTACTGTTAAGAGAAAATGAAGGGAAACATCTAACCAATGAACAAAGATCGGAATTAAACAAATTGTTAAGTCAGTTTGAAGGTGTCTTTCAACCAGGGGAAGAAATGGCTCCCAAAGTCAAACACTACATTGATACGGGGGACAACCCTCCGGTCGCAGTTCCACCGTATATGCCCGCCAAAAGAAGAATTATTAATGAATTTGAAGTCTCCTACCGGTCGCCTAGCGTGATGGGCAATACAGGTACAGTCCTTCAACCTGAGGATAGAATAGATACCTTTAAAGGCCAATATTGTTGCTGACATATTGTCCAGACCGTTGTCTCATCCTTATGAAGAAACTTGTACAATCTGCACTATTTCCATCGATATCCCTGCACGAAGAGCAATTAAAAGACGAAGATGTTAGGAAAATTAAAGAATCTTTAGAAAGTCTCGTTAAAGATGACAATTTTACCAATTGGAGTAACCGATGTTACCTAATAAATCAAGGATTGTTATATAGATATTCTCCCGAGGCAGATACAGAAGAAGCCCAGTTAGTGGTCCCGATTCAAGAACGAGAAAGTGTGCTGAAAGAGCACCATGATGCCCATCAGCCGGACATTACGGAATCGAAGGAACCTACGATAGAATTTCAAAAAGGTACTATTGGACTGGTTTGCGTAAATATGTTACTGATTATATCAAGAAGTGCCCAGATTATTGTCGTTATAAACCTAATAACCAGAAACTATCTGGACTGTTACAAACTGCGATCTATAGTCAACGGTTTGACACCCTTTCAATAGATCTGTTTGGACCTTTTCAAAAGAGTAATGAGAAAAAATGGATCTCACACTTATCATACACTGGTGACATAAATTAAGAGAATTTGCATATTTTATCAAATTTCATAAAAAGAACTGAATTAAATGTAAAACCACTGCTTCTAGACAAAAATGCAAATCTTGTACGTAGAATACGTAAGCGTAAACGTGTGTGTAGGCAGAGCCAGTAGAGAAACCGGCTTTATAAGCGCGCGTAAGTTAAGACGCATTTCGTTCGCTAGCACACATCGACGAATTTCTTAGTGTTATTTTGCAGCAATCGGTAAATTTCAAATTGTAACAGTAAAATTGAGTAACCACCAACGTTTAGATGGTGGAATGAGGGGGCGAATTGTGGGGAGGCTAGAAACAGGCCAATCTCATGTCCAAATTTGTAGAGAGTTCAATTTAACGCCCAGCGTCGTGTTTAACTTATGGAAACAGTTCCAGGATACCGGATCCATCGAGAGAAAGCCTGCGCAACGTCGTCCAAGAGCCACGACGGCCAGAGAAGATCGCCATTTGTTGATTATAGCGAGGCGTAACAGGAGTGCTATAGCTTCTCAGCTCTCTCGTGACTTGTATGCAGCCACAGGAACTCGTGTATCAAGGATGACTGTTTCCAAAAGACTTCATGAGAGAGGGTTGTTTGTAAGACCTGCTGTTTGCGTTCCGCTCGCTTCAAAAAAACTGTATCCCTGTTCTCAAAATAACTGCAACTGTACCCCTGTTCTCCTGTTCGTAGAACAGGAGAATCCGTTTATCATGGTGCAGAGAGCATAGAGATTGGAGTATGGATCAATGGGCTACCGTTCTCTTCACTGATGTGTCCCGGTTCAGCCTAAACATCGATTCTCGCCATACGTTCGTATGGAGAGAACCAGGGACCCGCTACCTACCCTCCAATGTCCGCAAAATCGACCATTATGGCGGAGGAGGTTTAATGGTCTGGACAGGCATCATGTTGGATGGCCGCACACTTCTCCACACACCAGTCACAGAGCCCGTCTTTGAAAGATGCTCTGTGACTGGTGTGAGGTATAGGGATGAGGTCTTGGAGCCCTATGTTTGCATTTTTAGGGGTGCAGTTGGACCTGGGTTAATTTTAATGGACGATAACGCGAGGCCACATAGAGCTATTCTGGCCAACGAATTTCTAGAGAGTGAGGATATTCACCGGATGGATTGGCCAGCTAGATCTCCAGACCTTAACCCTATAGTGCATTTCTGAGACGCTTTGGGGAGGGCAATTGCAATTCACAATCCCTCTCCGGGAACCATCCAGGGAATGAAAACAGTGTTGCTGAACGAGTGGGACAAATTGCCACATGAAATGATAATCTGCTTTATTTCAAGTATGAAATCACGCTGCGAGACCTGTATGTCTGTAAGAGGGGACATACCCCCTATTAACCCATCTATTAACCCATCTTTTTGTTTATTCTGCAACCGATGTTTCATACATTCCGACTCCAACGAGTGTTACTCACGATCATGCGTGTGTATAACAATTATTGAATGGTTATTTGTTTTGCATTGTATCAATGTAGGTACATATCAAATTTCATTAAACTCGGTACAGTAGTTCTAGAGATAATCGACCAAGTCTGCAAATTCTCTTAATTTCTTACACCAGTAAGACTGTGCGACCAAGTGGGCAGAACTATTTGCATTAATCAATGCAACAGCTAAAGAGTGCGCCATCGTTCTAATAGAAGAAGTATTTCTGTGATATGGTTTACCTAGACGGGTAATAAGCGACAACGGACCTCAATTTGTTAGTGCTATAATGCATCAAGTATGTTATCTATTGGACATCAAACAAACCTTAACCCCAGTTTATCATCCACAGGCAAACCCAGATGAAAGAAGGAATAGAGATCTTAAGACCCGTTTAGCCATGTTAGTTGAGAATGATAACAATGATCTCACTGAGAAGCTACCAATCATTAGATTTGCCCTTAACACAGCAAAATGTGATTCCATCGGACAGACTACTGCATATCTCATGTTTTTTCGATATCTACGTACTACCGACGATATTGCTCATGATTTTCTAAGAAATATCGAGAATGATAATTTCATTCCTGAGATTACTACGTATTTAAAGAAATTCGGCTATTTCATCAAACAAACTAGAGATCGAATAGAGTAAAGCCAAGACCATCATAAACACTATGCAGGCAAAATATTTACAAAGGCTCCTTCCCTCAAACAAGGCGACAAAGTCTGGGTTACAACTCACCGCCTTGGTAACTCTGACAAAAACCGCGCTTCCAAGTTCATGCCAAGGCATTATGGCACTTATACGATTCTATCACAGAGATCACCAGTATCTTATACATTAGCTGCTACCGATAATCGTCTTTTTCCCATAGGCAACTATCATGTTTCTGCTCTTAGACCATATGAAGGACGAGACATTGTTCCCATGCATCAAATCCTAAGCAAAGGACGACCAAAGAAAGACCTAGGCCCACAAATCCAGCAATATATATATATATATATATATATATATATATATATATATATATATATATATATATATATATATATATATATATATAATATATATATATATATATATATATATATATATATATATACAGTGGGCTCTCTGTTTAATGACTTTCAAGGGACCGGGAAAAATCGTCCTTAAGTAGAAATCGTCCTTAAACAGAATTTGTGAAAAAATAAAATTTTTCTTCACTCTTTACAGGCTTAGGACTGTCAATATATTTCTTAATATACTGGCGTGTTTAAAAAAGTTATTTTTATTATTATTATGATTTTATTCATAAAAAGTTATTTTAAATTACATTGAAAAAGAGTACAAACAATGCAATAAATAAGGTTTTAAAAAGGTCAAAAAGTGTTGATTGTTTCATTTTTCGCCTTGTTTACGCTATTCCCTTTTCCAGATTTTCTAGAATGTTAAATGTGTTATTTTTCATATTCGATGCAATATAGCGTCGGAGAACATCTAGAGCAGAAGTTGCATCTGTATAAGACTGTGGCATTGTCTCGTTTACCATGTCTTCAACTTTACCTTCTTCGTCTGACACTGTGTTTTAGTTTACTATATCTTCATAAATTTGTTCTACATTTCTGCAATCTGTTGTTAAAACACATTCATCACAATTGTAGAAATCTTGAATTGAAACATCCTCATCTTCATCAAGACTTTTCCATTCATCAGGGGTAATGTCATCTTCGTTGATTTCTACATCCGTACTTTGCAGTTCCACTATAAGTTCTTTGTGAATTCCAGCAACGCGAAAGCATTTTTATATTGTGGATGAAGAAACGTCTTTCCATGCTGATGTTATCATGTGCATTGCTTCCAAGATCGTAAATTTTCTAATTTTCATACTGTCAGCCGCATTGTTTATTAATGGGTGCTCTTGATTCATGAAATCATTGCATGACTGCCTTATCAAACTCTTCTGGTCGGCCACATTGAATTTTCAGCCGTTTGGATTTGGATCCCAAACCAAATTTTTGTGCTGCTTCAAGAATTTTCTCTTTGCTTGCTAAAATGCCTTTTGAGAGTAGACTCGGGTAGCTGAAATTGTTTTGCGAATTGGACTTTTGTTATTCCAACGCTTTCTTCCCAGTCTTCAATATTTTCACCTTTTCATGTAGCGTAAGATGCTTCCGCTTTGATGCCATTTTGCTCTGCTCACCTCGTATTCACACAGGAATGAACTCCTACACACAATCATGAATTCTTTAAACATGAACACCTTCTTCCCGGAAGGAGTGAGAGAGGACTTCTATCGGACAGTTCGTAAGTCACATGACAACAGATGGTAGTGACAATAGAGTGATTCAGCTCCCGCACTAAGAGCTCCATGAAAGAATATTCGATCTTCCAAGATCCCCCCCCCCCCGTTTTCCCACTGCAACAAGTCTATGATTGCAACATTGCAAACATCAAGGAAATTCCGGGTCTGTTATTGAAACCAAACTTGTTTTCCCCCACAGAAGGTTCCCCTCCTGCAGATAAAATGTTGAAGTAAATATTTATCATGTAAAAAAAATCGTCGTTAAACAGAAACAATGTCGTCTTTAAATAGAATTTTTTTTACGTCGGAGGGGCCGGGACTGGGAAATATCGTCCTTAAATAGAGATCGTCGTTAAGTAGAGCGTCGTTAAACAGAGAGCCAACTGTATATATATATATATATATATATATATATATATATTATTATTTGGTATATATTTATATATTATTATATATTTATATATATATATATATATATATATATATATATATATATATATATATATATATATATATATATATATATATATATTATTTGGTAATATATATATTTTATTCTGGTTCCGATAAAATGAATTCCAACGAAAGGATAATTTTTCTTGCTTTTAATAACAGTGAAATTTCTGTATTATTTTATTTCATTCATAGCAAAAACTTTTTATTAAAAATTGAAATTATAATGTTTCACATAACATTTCTAGAATTTAATACGTTTGCTTTCATTATAAGTTATAGATAAGGGATAGTATTTTGAAGCAGATGTGCACAAAATTTTATATGCAATCAAATCTCTTTCATTTTTCAAATGTAATACTTAAGTATAATTTATGATTCCTTAAAGACACTGCGACTTTATTTTTTTTAAACGAATATGCATAAGCAAAGATTTTGATATCATTATGGTGAATTGAAAATAAGGAAACGAATTTCATTACGAAAAAAACTGATATCAGAGAAAATTTATGAAATATTAACAAATTTAAATATTAATGAGGATTAAAAACTGTCATTATCATAAATATTTATGAAATAATTATTTTTGCATAAACAAACTGAAATTTGTATTCTAGTTGACATATAAATAAATTAGAGCTATCAACGACTATTGAAATTTGTTTCGAAAGCGAATTTTAATTGGTACACTCGGGACTGAGCTACTCAAAACTGTAATGTAATATATATATATATATATATATATATATATATATATATATATATATGCCGGGTGCGTCATAAATTCGTGCAAAGTTCAAAAATTCGTAATAAAATAAATAATGCTCGGAAAATTTTTCTGTTTGCGCGAATAGGATCAGAGGGATATTGGATTTTTTTCCATGAAAAAAAAAGTTTCCAAAAGTAACCGAAAGAGGGCGCTTTTGCGTGACCACGTTAAGTCTGCATTGCAGGAAAGATATGCTTGACCTGTTGTCACCTTCATGCACGATGGTGCCCCGCCCCACATTTCACGTGATATCAAGACGTGGAATCTTTCACTGAAGACCGAGTTCTATGAGTCGCGGTTTTAAGGTTTCGTGACCCTCACGATAACCAGACTTGACCCCGGCAAATTTTTAGTTGGGGGGGGGGGGCAGGGGAGGATACTGAAAATCTCATGTGTACCGGGGCTCCCCAACTACTTTGGTGGAACCGAAAAATGTCGTTCAACAGAGAGACTCTGCCATCGATACTACAATCCGCTCTAATGGGCTTAGTGGCGCGCCTCACTTGCATATTACCTTGTGCTGGTAGTAATGTTTTACATCTGTTACTTTAAAATAAATGCACAGTCTCGTGTTATCGTGATCTGTTTGATTTTCTGTTTGAGTTTGCCTGATTTGCATAAAATGCCTGATTTGTATGACATGTGAGCGCCCTCTTTCGGTTACTTTTGGAAACTTTTTTTTTCATGGAAAAAAATTCGACGTCCCTCTGATATTATTGGCGTAAACAGAAAAAAATTCCGAGCATTGCTTCTTTTATTATGAATTTATGACGCACTCAGTATATATATAATCAACATTTCGCTATAAAGGCAGTATGTGATAAATTTAACGGTCATTACAGTCTAGAGTCTAGATAAAGTAACTTGTAAAAGCAGATATTTACTTCTTTATTAAAATAATCGTATTTTTAGTGCGTAATAGATTATACTTGAATCTTGAACCTTTCAGTGCCCTTAATCTCATTTAAAATCACCCAGGATACCCTCTCGAAAAATATTATTGATCATTAACTGAGAAAATGTTGGTGGAAATTTTGCATACTTATAGATATCCAAAGAAACCCCAAAAAATCAATGGCTTGTTAAAAATACATACAGTGTGTACATAAATGAATATCCCAACTTTGCAGGGCTATTGAAAGAAAACTAAACAAAGTACAACCTTTTTTTCTTTTCTGGGGCTACATCAAACATCAGGTGTGTGTTCCACAGCTAACGTATGACGTTGACAAACTTAAGACACGGATATCTGCA
The DNA here is from genome assembly GCA_907164885.2 of Dolomedes plantarius. NCBI lineage: Eukaryota > Metazoa > Arthropoda > Arachnida > Araneae > Dolomedidae > Dolomedes > Dolomedes plantarius. The sequence continues at coordinate 148,812,923 of OU015495.1, forward strand.
GCCTTTCAATGATGAAAAGAGTGTGGGGATGAGTTATCGCATCACCTCTATATCCTTCTGTTACTAAAGGGGTTCACATTGAACACTCATAACTGTGTCGAATTTAAACTTTCAACTGTTATTTTCGATTTTCGATGAACAGTAAGTTTGTACTTAGTTTAGTTTTCTTTCCCTGCAAAGCCCTGCAAAGTTGGGATATTCATTTATGTACACACTGCAAATTCCAGTTAGTATTATAAACTTTTTTATGTTGTCTCCGGGTAAGTGTCTTCGCATTAGTAACAATAAAAAACTTTGTTCTGTAACACGTAACGCGTTGTTACAAATTAATAATTATTTTGGTATGAATATCGAAAAGTAGGCAAACCATTGATTTTTCGTTCTCAGCTTCACCTAAAGTTTTCTCAGAATAAACAATACGATCAACGATCAGAAGTATACGTCATAACACGGGATTTCAGGATCCAAAAAGTTTAAACATATGTTATCACTTCCTGATATCTCAAAAAAGCTAAAATTTAAGACGTAGAAATTAAGTGTATTTATTTAAAAAACTAATTAAAATTTACTTTTAAAATTACCCTACTCATATACTTCATCTAAAACCTAAATATTACCTCTAAAAATTTAATATGTTGTTTAGGTAGATGTGCCCAGTAATCTTATTTTAGACCGTGCTCAAAATGTTAATCTCCTTCATTTTACATCAGGAATTATAAATTAATGCATGGTTGTTTAACTAATAATATTGTTATATAATGTCTGTATCTATTTACAGGAAATAAGAGCAGATTATAGCGATTATAAATTAAAAAGATATTCTCACCGCGATCACTAAATGAAATAAACTTAAATCAGTAAATGAAGTAAAATTATCACTAAATGAAAAACATGCACTGATGGAAAATTTACTTTAAAATATATACAGGTTACATTCAGCCTGACAGCAATTAAAATTAATTATAAGGAGTTATTCATGTACTTTGTCCATAGCATACATCTTATTCCGTAGCGCTAATTAGGTGTTATTTCTCTGTTATTAACACAATGGTGTTAATGAAGCGTATAAGGTGCTCTACTACGGAAAATGCTTTTTTAAGCATATGTCTTGTTCAACAAAGAACCCGATAACATGGATGCCAATTAGAAAGGTATTCCTTGAAAGCATGCAACTACTAGCGGAGCAGGGTTCGAAAATCAGCTGTTTATTCTGAAGTCGGTTATGGTAATCAGTTCAGTGTACTATCTTTACGTCTACATGACGGGATATTTCCATTAGCTTTCCTGTTTTTTCATTTCTTTTTAATTAGTTTGGTATATCTTTATGGACTTTCATTAATACTTATTTGCTGATTTCCTGTTTTTATTAAGCTTTCTAGTTTTTGAAAATTATAATAAACTTTTACTATCGTCATTTGTTCTTTGTTTTCTTCAAACTAGATTACTTATTTAGAGGCACGTACGTCAAGTTGAGTGTGTAAACAGTCTTCTTGACCATCTGTTTATTTACTCATGCAGTGATTTAAAAGCGTAGTAGACTCATTGACATAAAAACAATGCCAGTTAACGTAACTCATCTGATTGTGTGTGTGTGTGTGTGTGTGTGTGTACTATTCTAATATATGCAATGTGTTTATACATTTGAAGGAAACAAACATGTTTTACATTAAACCAAACCTGAATTATTATTAATATTAGTTTTGTTTACTTATATTTAAAAGTATAATAAGCTATCGGCTTACCTGTCAAAATGATAGCGATTTCGTCCATATAATGAAGGACAGCTATAACTTATTTTTGAGCCTAAGTGTTATGACTCATATGATATATATTATAAATCCGCTATATATTTATCATGTGTTCCGAATAGTAAATTCATATTGATTAATAACTGCAAATACAAATTTATGTTACAATAATTTATTGCTTGTGCAATAAAGAAAATACATCACAAATCACGAATAGGATTTCTCAAAAGGGGAAATAAAACTTATTGAATGAAGAAGGCATTATGGTTTATTTAGCTGACTTACTGATAAAATACTACTGACTTTTTTAAAAAGCCTAAAAATTACAATGCCTTTCTCAAGATAACATAAACGAAATTAAACTATTCTAACATCATGTTTCCTATAACGAATCATTTATCATGTACCTTTGTTAATAGTTAAACTTAGAGGGGCAAATAACTCATTGAATACTTAACGTAATGATAATTCTTACATGAATTACATAATTCACACATCTGTTTTACTAAAGGCAGTAAAATCTGGGGAATATATGAGGTCTCATTCTTAGAAATTACATATATATTACCACATTTCTTGTTTTGAAACTTACGTTGTTCCTTTCAAAACAAGTACAACGACCTTTTACTTTCGTTTGGAAGGACAGTATATTTTTATTGTCGTTGAGAAGATTTAGATATAACCCTATTATTGTGGTTTATGGGGAGCCCTGATTGTATAGCGGTGGTCACAGTCGCTAATTTCTGGTGTGAGACCAATTGTGATAAACTATTTTTAAAGCACTACCTGTTTTATTGACCTTAAAATATCGTCTCTTTCTGTGTGTTACAAATACTATATGAGCCTTCTGATTGAAAAATAATAGATAGATTTATTGGAGCAAAACACATATATAGTTCATAACAGTAACTCATCACATTTACTATATTCAATAATCTTTCTTAGTCATTACACTTTAAAATGCACATTCAAATACACATTCGTCTCTCCATAAAACAGTTTTCCAGTGGTCCACAGTCCAGTTGCGACATTGCAAATACCAAGCGAGTGTGCCGGCTTAGTTGGATGGGGGTAATGTATGGCTTGTGTGTGGCAACACATCCGTTGATACGTTACCACTTCGCGTATCGTATTTCTATGGTGCCCGGTATAAAGGACTTAAATCAAAAACAGTGATTTAAGTATACCAAGTTATTGGCTTTTAAACCAATCGCAGAAATTTAATTCCGACTTGAATCTTTTGTACAAATAAATTTTCTTATGTATACAAAATTGATAGACTCCTATACAAGTCAAAAGATTTTTTTTAATCAAAACTAACAAATATCTAAAAATCACTTATTTTTACTTAAGACCATTTTACCTGAAAACATAGATTTAACCTTGACAGATCACGTGCTACACACACACACACACACACACATATATATGTATATATATATATATATATATATATATACCCATACATGTACAGTAGTCATTGTTTGGTAAATTATACTAAATATTAAACCATTATTGTTACAAGACAAATGAATGGTCATTTCGTAGTTAATGACAACTACAGGAACATGTTTAAAATATAAATCTATTCACAATATAACAATTATACATGCATTTAATTTACTCATATAAGCCTATGAACACATGCCCATTTTAAAACACTGAATGCTTCTCGTAGTTCATCAAATTCCGTCATGCATATAGCAGCTGTCAAATTTTAACCCTGTCTCTCATCCGTTCTCCTCCGTAACTTGTCATGTTTGAGATCGGTAGATTAAGTTATCAAGAGTATTTGAATAATGTATTAGACTGTTCTTATTCCAGTTCATTTGACTGTAATAGAATATAACATCGCAAACGGACTGCAAGCTTAAATAACTTAATCTGTAAGAAATTGAAAAATTCTTCGATACAAATTCTAATACGGCATAAATGATTGACGTTTGTAGATACACCTGTATTATGAAATCCTCTAAATATTGGGAAAACTCTGGATATAAAGGGATCATGTGTTCGGAATCTTTTGAATTTTCAGTTCAGAAATAAATAAAATATTTCATAAAAGAGCCATAAACAAGATTTAAGGATTAAGAATCAAATCTATGTTACGTATCTTTTTTTTTTTTCATTTCGTAAGATTTAAATGGCATCGACTAACTAAATCATTGTGACGGATCAGTCTTTTGTAAAACTATGGATTAATTAATAACTAGCATTATTCCAATGAACTGGTAAAAAATAAAAATTTGTATTTAAAGACTTAAAAATCGAAATACAAATTCACCATGTTATGGAACGCCAAACGACAAAATTATTTTCAAGCACTCCAATATCTAAAGATATATTTAGGTTTAAGCACGATAATAGTGAAGCTACTTTTTGGGCCCGATCTTTTGTAGCGACTCACCCACAACTTGTAGAAATCATCTAAAAATGCATTTATTTTTCTGTATGTCAAAGGTGTTGTCGGTAGAGCTTTCACCAAAAAAGTATTAAAAAAATGATAACGTCAGCAACTTAATATTATCAATTAATAATTTAAAATACAGGAAAATAATTTTGAGGAATCAAAATAAATATTTTTAAAGGATAAATACCAGGGGAAATCAATTGGCCAAAATCTCATTATCATCGGATTTGTGGAGTTTTCATTATTGAAAGATAATATATGACACTATCTCCAACACAGAATCGTTCTTCAACCCATGATATCCATAACAATAACATAATATGACCTTAAATGTTCCCTAGGACCGTCCTCATTGTAAAATAGCTGCCAGACCCAGTATTACATATGGTATAAGATAACACAAGTTTACCCTGTGGCACCTCTCTGTGAGTAGTTATATGATATTCTAAGGTTAACGGTAATTTTATATATGGGTAGTGGTACCTCTTCGTATACAGGGAGCCTAGTGTTGTAACGACTTTGTGGTTCGACAAGAACGGCATACTTTAATTTTATAAATACATGCCTGCATGCGTTAGTATTACGATATGCCAGCTATATTTGCTATACTACCACTTTGAAAGTTTTCTAGCAGAGAATCACTCTCCGAATATTTTTTTAAAATTCAGATTTCTGCTATTAATTTTGTGTTGGAATAATTAAATGCATTGGCCCCAACGGTACTAATAAAAAGTTTATGGATGTTAAATTATGTTTTACTTGTCCGTTAAAAGTATAAACGACAAATATTTTGAAATATTCTTGTTATGCAGCGTGCCTATGGGAGTCAATGCAGTTATAGCGGACAAATAAGTATAGTCAAAGAAAGCATTTTTACCTAAATTAGTTGCCATGCTACTTTTTAAAATACTACAGTAAACCATGACAAAACAATAAGTAAAACTTACCTCTGTTTTCTTTTAATTTAAGTTTTGAACAAAGCATTCAAATAGTTAAAACTGCATTATGAATAATTTCTCAGCATTTCAGCTTTTTAATTCCTTTTAAGACAGTGAGTTAGCATATAAATTGAAAATTATTATGTTTTCATTCACTTTCAAGTAAAAAAAAAGTCATTATGAGTGCATTTTGAGTAGTACTTTATTATTTTCAACACAAAAAGGAGTAATTAATATTAATGTAGGAAAGGTATAAAATACTGTACACGAGACTTTATATTTGCAGATAGTTTTAAAAAACATAACATCGAAAAAATTCATACCTCGTATTACAAAGAAATGTTACAAAGTAATTTACACTTCTGGGAGTTAATTTATTTAATTAAAATTTTATCTTTTACAATGAAATATTACAATTTCTTTTGCTTTCTGAAAAAATGTTTTATTTTACATAAGGATTTTCTTTTCAGTGGTAAAATAACGAAATATAGAGATTGTTTATAAAACGCATCTAAAAGATTTGTTAGTCATATTTAGTACATTTTTTTACAAAAAGGGCTAAACATATTGTTGAATTAATTCATATGTTAAAGAAATATTAATTGGCGTTAATGAGACCTCATTCGTATTGTCAAACCTAATATAAACACTACAGGAAAAAAAAAAAACATCTCGAATTTTATATTTTCGAGAACCGACTTCTCGTAAATTCCTTGGAACATTTAAGATGGGTGTTTTAATATAGTCTGCTTGTATTTTTTATCTCAACCTAAAATTCAGTGTTTTCTCCATACACAATTAGGGATTTGGTCTTTTCATCTTTTTAAGTGCTTACAGAAACAAGAAATAATCACTTACCTAGAACAAAGGCTGAGTTAATCTCCATACAAACTAATGTACACTTGAAAAAGTGAGCTGATAAGAAAGGGTAGCGTCTGTTTAAACATTGAAGCACCCTGTGATCTCTCTCTCTGTCTACACACACACACATATATACACTGCTGGCCACCCAAATTGCAACACCAAGAAAGACAAGAGATATCACAACAAAATTTATTTTGTAGATAACATGTTGACCAAGTATCAAATGATTAAATTTATAGACTTCTGTGAAGAGTGGTTCCTGCCAAAATCAGTAGCCAGAGTAGCCGGCATTGTTGGAGATCACCGCAGCCACACTCCTCGGCATTGATTCAAAGAGACTTTGGATGAGTTCTTGGGGTACAGCAGACCAAACAGCTTCCACACGTTGCCACAGTTGATCTGCTGTGGCAGCTGGGGATGGAATCTAGGTCAATCGTAGAGCAACCATGGACCACATGTTTTCTATCGGCGAAAGATCCGGAGAGCGAGGCGGCCAGGGAAGCAATTCAATCTGGCGATTGACGAAGAACCGTTGGACAATGCGTGCTACGTGTGGTCGCGCAATATCCTGTTGAAATATGGCTGTGGGCAAGCCCTGAAGGTAAGGAAGGACAACTGGCTCCAACACCTCGGAGATGTAGCGCTGGCTTTTTAAAGTACCGGCAATGCGTACTAGAGGTGTGCGAGAGTGATATCCGATACCGCCCCATACCATAATACCCGGTGCAGGACCAGTGTGGCGGTGCATAACGCAGCTGTTCAGCATCCTCTCTTCACGGTGTCTCCAGACTCGAATGCGACCATCGTGGTGTTGCAGACAGAAGCGTGACTCGTCAGTAAAGACAATTTCATTCCATTCTGCCGTCCACATCCTTCTGTCATCGCACCATTGGCGGCGGAGACGTCTGTGGTTCTGCGTCAAGGGTAGACACAGCAATGGACGTGTTGCGGACAGACCACTCTGCTGTAAACGGCGTCGAATGGTACGCGCAGACACTGGATGATGCGTTACAGACTGCATGTGTTGTGCTATGGTTCGTGATGTGACTGACCGATCCGTCAATGCCATGCACTCAATTTGCCTGTCATCTCGTGAAGTGGTGCGCTGAGGTGGATGCGATCGAACACGCCGGTCCGTCGTACCCTCTTGCATCCAACGATCACATATCCGCATTACAGTTGTTTGGTTTCGTCCAACACGACTACCGATTTCCCTGAAAGATAATCCACAATCTCGGTAGGCCACTATCCTTCCTCTGTCGATCTCGGATACTTGATCAAAAGATGATCGCTGTTTTCGACGAGGCATAATTGATCGTTTTTTTTCAAAAAACCACAAGAAAAACACAATTGCCGAACTTGAAATCGTCGAAATCTCCAAGCCTTAAATAGCGTTTTGAAGTGGCGCCACAGGCGCGCGTGATGTGCGTCTGCGCCGAAATTCTAATCATTTGCATATCTCACCTCCGCTAATGCATGTTGTAAATTTCATGTTATTTGCATGTTTCCTTCAGGGTGTTGCATTTACAGTGGCCAGCAGTGTATATATATATATATATATATACAGTGGTACCTCGGTTTACGAACAAGCGGAGGAGAAGTGCTGCCATCTGGTGATATGTGATGGAAGCATTCGTCACACTTGCTTCGGTTCGCGAACAGTCCACATGTCAAGCTCAGTTGGACTTTCTCGATCACAGCTCAAACGTTTGTTGCTCATGTATTTCACAGAATTGTTTTGTAGATACTTTTGTTTAAATTAGCCCTCAATATGGCTCCCAAGAATCTCACCTAACTATTGAGAAAAAGAAAGAACAGAGAGGCAATAGAAACAGCTGATGTTGTTAAAGGAGTGACTGTTTTAACGAAGCAAGGCCTGAAATTATAGAAAAGGTAAAAAAATTATTGCTTGTGTGGATACGTGAAAAAAGAGCTATATATATATAGTATTATAGTATTAGTGGGTCTTAAATATTCGAAACGGCTAAGAAGTTACACAGTGATTTGGTAACTGAAACACCGAGTACAAATCGTGTTGAATGTGAAGATTTTAAAGCCAGTAGAGGCCGGTTTTGAAATTCCGCAAGCGAAGTGGAATTCATAGTGTTTTTAGGCATGCGGAGTTCAGGTAAAAGATCTCCAGATGAATTTGTTGATGGATGCAAAACGTTTGTGGAAAGAGAAGGCTACATGCGAAATCAGGTTTTTAACTGTGATGAAACAAGATTGTTTAGAGGGGAAAATGCCAAGAATAACCTACATCACCAAAGAGGAGAAGGCACTACCTGAGTACAAGACTATGAAGGACAGGTTTAGATATTTTATTGTGTGCTAAGGCAAGTGATGAATGCAAAATCAAGCCAATTTTAGTTTACCACTCTGAAAATCCTCGTGCATTCAAGAAAAAAAATGTGATGTCGGCTAAACTGCTTGTAAAGTGGAGAGCAAATGCTAAGGCCTGGGTAGCAAGAGTCATTTTCATGGAGTTGATTGTTGAGGCCTTCTCACAATATGTCAAGAAATATCTCGAAGAGAATAGTTTTCCCTGGAAGAATCTTCTCGTCATAGATAACGCGCCTGCTCACCCTCCAAATTTCAAAAAAGACCTGGACATTAAATATAACTTCTTTAACATGAAATTTCTACCATCCAATACAACTCCTTTTCTTCAACTTATGGACCAGCAGGTTATTTCTATTTTTTTAACGTATATCATGGGACTTTTTCCAAGATGTTTTCAAGTCACAAATGTCACCTATTTGACACTGAGAGATCTTTGGAAGGAGCACTTCGTCCTCCTGCATCCTCATATGCTCAACTGCATCAACATTATTGATAAGGCCTTGAATCGTAACCTTGTTATCGTAACTTGCTGTGAGCCAGGAAGAAAATTTAGTCAACTTGTGTGCCAGAGAGAGACTTCAAAGGCTTTGATACTGAAGAGGCGAAAATCAAAGGTGTTGATGAGATAGTGTCCATGGGCAAAAGTATGGGCTTGAAGGTCGACTGTAAATATGTGGAGGAACTGGTGGAAGAACACAGCGAAGAAATCACCACAGAGGAATTTTTTGAGCTGCATAGTCAACAGGGTAACGCTATCCAGGAAGAGTATTTATCAAAGAAAGACAATATTAGGAATAAAGTTTCCATTGCCATGATAAAAGAAATGTGCAGCAAGTGAAGTGAAGTTCAAGAATTTATTGAAAAGCATTACCCTAGTAAATATGTGACCAACAGAACAGTTAATATTCTAAATGACAATGAGATGTCCCACTTCTGTGAAATTCTTCGGAGCAGCAAAATACAAATTTCTTTCGATCGGTTTTTTGCTCCAAAATCAATGAGAATCAAAGTAGACGAAGAGAAAAAACACTAAAATCAGAATTGCCTAGTGATATTACGGAAGATGACTTACCTTCCAAGCAGAAATATCTGTAGTACTCCCTTCCTTTTCAACAATCAACTATCTGCACCAGCCATTGTATGGGAAAAACTGCTTCGGTTTACGAACGTTACGGTTTTCGAACCAAGTCTTGGAACGAATTAAGATCGTAAACCGAGGTACCATTGTATATATATATATATATATATATTCATAAATAAACTTTGCCCATGTATAGTCCTCTAGAGGCTGTTCTGTTAAACCGATCGAGAAGAGATTTCAGATAGAGTTATTCAGAGGTAGGAGCTAAGGATTCTGTGAACGGCAACGAAGTGGCGCTCGCGGATACGGTTATAGGTACAGAAACTTGAAATTTTCGAATGGCAACGCCCACTTTTCCAGTCGCAAAATTCTCAGCGCATGCGAAAACTCTAAAGATCGTTTGAACGGTACGTGTATCACAAAAAGGACACGTTATGCACTCACAATAAAAGCTCTGCGAACGGCAAATAAAAACACGATCAGGGCGCACGGAGAAAATTGGCATATGACAGAGGCAGGACACCAATAACTGATGACATCACAGGTCAGACAAAATAAAACTTTTATTTGGATTACACATTTTCCACATGGATGCCATCACAGGCCGTTCACAGAGCTGTATTTTATGCTTGCATAACGCGTCCGTTTTTTTATACTCGTACCGTTCCAATGCATTTTAGGGTTTTCGCTTGCGCTAAGCATTTTGCGACGGAAAAAAGTGGGCTCTACCATTCGAAAATTTCGAATTTCTGTACCTATAATCATAATCGTCAGCGCCACTTGGTTGCCGGTCACAGAATTTCGAGCTCATAATAACTAATAACAAGGTACAATGCTTTAAAATCAGAGGTTTCCAAACTTATTTGGTCTACCACCCCTTTTCAATATAAAAAATTCTCACAGCCCCCCCCCCCTGCAAATTTTCCTTCCTAAGCTAACAGAGTTGCAGTGATAAATTTACGTAATTTTATGTATATACATTTCTACCTATGTCCTTCAACATAGTACAGAAATATGTTGTAAATAAGACACCTTGAAGCTTAAAATTACAAAACTACTTATTAAAACCAACCATAATACAATCGCATTACACACAAAATGAAGATATTGAAGGATAATATTAAAATAAAAATTACGAAACACTTTAAAACTAATCCTAATGAGAAGGATGTACTTGGTGCGCTTCTATCAGTTAATTAACATTCGCCACTATTATTTTCAGCAGCTTTTTTAAACCATCGCGATTAGCTATGTGTAGTCGGTTTCTGGTTTTAGTAAGCAGATTTGTGATTTCACTGAACCTATGTTACACTATATAGAAGGAAGGAAATGCAACTAAAAAATTTCGTGCATAATTTGCCTATAATCCAGGATAAAGTAACGTTATCTCATTTTGTAGGCAGAACTGTCGGATAGCTGAGTTTGACCACCCCTCTATTATATCTTGGACCAGCAATGCCCCCCCCCCCCTCTGGATCTTCTCAAAGTCCACCAAGAGGCAGTACTGCCCCCGTTGGGGAACCACTGCCTTAAATATTTAAATTAAAGACTGCAAGTCAGAAGAAGCACTCGGAAATCGATATTCTGTGTGTCACCTTTAGCAGTAATAACAGCTTAATGAGTAACGATATTAACTGCATACTCAGTAGCAACTATCTAGGTTGGTACTGAGCCATGATTATTGTGCTGTCGAGAAATGTTCTACGCAGATTCAACACGCGTCCACAGTTCTACAGTTCTTCAGTTCTTCACCCGCAGTCTTCTGATTGCGGGTGAGGATATACGAGTCAACTTTTCAACTTTTTAGGATAAATCAAACGACCACGCAGGCAAAGGAAGAAGTGATACTGGACGGTCACAAAAGAAACTTCAAACAATTTTGTAGTCATGGAAATGTTTTCCGCTCTGTCGAAATATATCTCCAGAAAGCGGTATACTTTATTTCCGCGTTACATGAAATGGTTTGAAACATTTAGCATGAAGTGGGACTGAGCATTTGTTGCAAATTGTTACAGTCTGGCTACTGCAATATTTGCAACGTCTTCTTTTATTTTCGAGATTTCTCTCAATTATGTGATTGGCGCAATCTTGTTTCATTTTGTTCAAAAATAAATTTTTCATAGATGATGGACGTCCTGGATTTTTAAATTTTTCTAGCGATTCGTGACTTTTTTCTTTGGATGCATCATAGATTGTTTCTGTTTTAAGTAAAGAAATTACCAATTATTTTAAGATCTTTGGAAATCTAATAAACTTATTGAAGGATCAATGCACATTCGATACATTTTCCATGCATTCACTTTTGCTACGTTGATGAAATTATTGAAAATTGGACACCATTTTTTGCATCCGGTAAGAAGCAATGAAATTATCTAAGAGATCAACTCCACCAATATGAGAATTATAATTAGCTATTAACTGTGGTTGTTTTACATATATGTTCTTTTTCTCCTTCCTAGAATAGTGTTTGACAGATGTTCGGGGGGCAGTAAAATCCCAATTACTAGCTATAGTGACGACAGAGTTATCGTTCCACCTTTTAATAGCAATCCTATAATTTTATCAAATGCTGTGTCATATGTTCCGCGTTCTGTTTTCTTCATATCCTTCATAGACATTAGAGGACAGTTCCCAGTTATGTTTTCTCTAATTGTTCCAGTTGCACAAAATTTCATACTACAAAGTTCAGATATAAGAGTATGGGAGGTAAAAAAAATTATCAAAGTATACCACGTGATTACATGGATTTTTAACAACTTTCAAAGTTTCATTACAATATCTGCACTTAGTCCAAGATCTGTTTTTTTCCGCAATTTTCCTGTATAAATATCAGCAACTGACCAGTATAACTGTTCTTGTGGTAATTTGGAATAACCTGTAAAAAGCAGAATTCCAATAAAACGCTTGAGTAGGAACAGTCAATGAAAATTTAAACTTGTCCTTCTGATGAGCATATTTTATAGTTTCTACTACAATACGCTTCAAAAGAGTTCCATTAAAGAATTTTAAAAACACATAAATAGGTTGAAGATTGGACAAATCGTCTGATATAATCTCTATTTTTCGTCTTCTTTAGAGATGGGCTTCACTTTACAAGTTGGAGATGACTTTTTCCAAGAAATTTTACTTTTAGAGGATTTTCCACTTTTTATACTATTTTTTGAAGAATGCGATTTACGATCATGAAGTTCAATTTTCCCCGAAATAACCTTTGGAATCTCTATATTATCATGCGACAGATCATTATCTAAATTTTCTTCATCTGTGACTACGTCTGGGTCTGGTGGAATGATAACTAGATCACATTGATGAGCTTCATCATCACTTTCTAATAAAATATCAGATAAATCAGCGTCTTCCAATTCATTTAAGTATTCTAAAGCCTCATCGATGGTCAGACATCGTCTTTTTCTAAATGGATCTGGAATATGAAAAGGATTATTTAGAAACAACGTTATCGGTATATTAGATCAATTATATACTGAATCCTGCCAGTGTTGCGTTTTCGCAACATTATTTATAACCAATAATTACAGAGAAATAATAGCACAAACCAGCGTACCTGATGTTGCCATTTTATATATAAGAAATCAATATTTCTTTTTCAAAGATGCTTTTGAAGTTGCGCATGTGCTGCCATCTATGAAAATTCATCAAAGTTCATAAATATGAAAAGTTAAAATTCAGGGACATTTGTTGAAATATATAATTGTTAAAATATTAAAATAAAATCATTTTCATAATTTATCACACAATTTCAAGAATTTTTTAACATAGTATTCATTTGTTTAAATAAAATTGATATTATTTATATTTAAAAAAATATTAAATTAATGTTTCGAAAACGCAACACTAGCAGTTAATGGGTCAAAGGACGTCTCAATAGCGGAAATCGATCCGCGAGCACTCGCTGCAGAAATAATCGATGTAGAGCAATACTGATCGAACTCACTGACAGTTTTTGGTATCTACATTTTGAGACATTTGTTTTGTAATGTACGGATCACATTTGAAGCATATTGTGTGCGCCTCATATTTGCTTAGGTAGCTGAGATCTTTATCACTTGCATTTTCCAACGTAAAACATTCTTCTACAATATTCCTGGTCAATCCAAATAACACTGTTGATGTTGCAAAGACCACCAGTGTGTATATATCCTTATCTACAAATATAATTACATATACATGTTTGCTTAAAGTGCATTTATTTTGTTACGTTCATTAGTGTTATCCTGTTATCCGTCTGCAGAGAATAACTTAAGCGAAAACAATTTAAATGAAATATGAATACAGAATATCTATCATTATCTTTACTAATATTTGAAATCTTCGGTTATGTATCTTTAATTTCAAAATTTGAGTCTTTCAGAAATATCTTTGCAAAATAAATAAATATTACAGGCGTTTGAATTGAAACAGAGACTGAGAAATGCGCTACATTTCACAATAGATGATCGATGGTTGCATATTAGTATTGAACAATGATTATACATCTCATTTATCATCACAGCTTGAATAAAATTTCGTCGAAGATTACTTTCCGTCTTTTAACTACTGTTTATTGTTTGAAATGAATTTCCACGCGATATGGAAATACATTGTATTAAGTTTCTTTATTGGAGAATACTGAGTGGATGCATTTCAAAGGATTAGATAAACGTAAACATTCTGTTCTTTTGAAAGCATTTAATAGCAGCGCTATTAACTTGGAAATAAAATCATGAAATATATTAATCAATCATGCATCAATTTCTCCTAGCTTTTGAGCCGAGATATATTTTATGTCTGCACAGTACTTTGAGGGTTTCTTAATGCACATATGAATTTTCTGTTTTGAGCCCCCCTCCCCCAAAAAAAAGTTTACTGAATTTTTAGGCTTTCGTACACGGTGCTCTTATTATGATCATTTTCATACATTTTGTTAATACCCTAAAACTAAGATATTTTGCGCCTTAAAAATTATGCTTATAACTGACTACTTAGTTATGAAAACTAAATGAAGTAATGTTAAATTTTTGGCAAACTATTACACCTGTATCGAAACGTGTACGATACGTAGAAAAAATAAAGTCATGTACAAAATGGAATAATAAAAAAATGCTGTTCATTGGTGGGAAAGTACATTTCTTGCAGCATCAGCCAGGAGGTTAGAAAATCTGGAATCGAAACCTATTGCTCTAATCTCACAGATGATCAACAATGGCCATTAAAATGAACGATAATATGGCCCTTACCAATGCTTTCATAAAATGAAGCACTCATAATCATAACCTTCTAAAACAGAAAATTGAAAGCATAAAAGAACATCCTGAGAGATAACTAAATGGTTGGGTATTAATCGCTAAAATTTCATTATTTGTGGGCTGCGAGATAAAGCTATAAAATACCAAACTTCAGACAAAACTGTAAAAGGCAACAACAGAACTAGATGTTTGACACCGAGCTACAAAATCTGTACGGGAAAGTATATGAGCCGTTATACAATATTTCCTCATCGTATGCCGGAGGGATAACCTAAAAAGATACGTAACAAAACATATTGTTCCACGATTTCAAGTAAAGACACTAATTCTTAAATTAAACGCCAAGTGAACTGTCTGCTTTATTCCCTGGTTTACTGGTGTAAAAAAACTTGTCTTGGGGGAAGAGCATTTAGGTTTGGAGGAAGATACTTTGGAAGCGGTATGGAATTTTTATTCCACTTTAAAGGCGGCTGCGTATAAATTTGTTCTCAATCATGTGGATATAGTATTTATCAGCATTGCAATCTAATGGATATGATTGTATGAATGGGGCAACTCGAAGAATATATACCAATGATGCATGTTGAACAGCCAATGAAGTTTTACTGCCAAACCGCAAAGAATATATGTCAAGTTGTGATTTTTTTCCTAGATTATGTATTCTCAAGAAAAGTTGCCCATTCTTATCGGACTACTAACGTAAAGAAATGGTTTGTAAAAATTATATAAAACCCTGATTTTGAATCCATACATGATCACTGGTGACACGTTCATGTCGCAGCATAATAGATGATTAAATGCACACCGACCTGACGGCAAGTAGACGGTGGAGGCATCTTGGTTGGCAGTTCCTCTCCAAATGCATCGGTGCTTGATGAATCCAAGCAAAATAATAGTTGCCCTAATTTGAGGAAAAATATGGACTATATCTAAATTTTAAACACTTGGTAATAATTCAGTGATTTCACAAAATATATAAATAGTAATAAAAGGACTTGCAATTTAAAATTTACATCCATCTAGATGGCGATGCGGAGCATTCTGTTCATATTGTAAGAACTTTTGTTTTTACAAGAGACTTTTGAGACAGGGATGAACAGTGGGGCTTAATATTTCGAAGACTGGTAATATTGTTCTTGTTTGTGATGTCTGTATTATAATAAATAAATACTTTTTTGTAGACTGTGCTGCTCCTGTACAATTATGGATTGGGCAGCATTTTTGCCTCAGTTACTAAAAGAGCTGCAATATGTAACATTTATTTAATGAAGTAAACGCGGAATGAAATCCTAAATGTTGTTACTTCCATGTTAAACGGACTCATTCTTCCTATATATATATATATATATATATATATATATATACATAAGTATTTTTCTATGCTGTTCCAGTTTGCATTTTTCTAAAAATATTAGTTATATTATTTTAATATAACTAATATTTTTAACAATTTCCAACAATAAGACATTTTACTAATTTCTATATTATAGGAGTTAGGTCTGAAATGACTTAAGATAAAAAAGATGTTATTAGTTAATTAAAATGATTTTTTTTATTGGTATAACAATTATTTTCTTAAATAATCATTTTTAACAAAAGTGTAATATTTTTTCGTATCTGGTAACAGTAATATTTAATTTAATGAAAATGCATTGTCGGTATATAAAAGTTGCTCTAAAGGCTTTAAGTTGCTCTAAAATGTCCAGTAAACATCATATCCAGGCTCCACTCTCAAGGCTATTTAAATATAATATGTGATATGATTGAAAATAATGGTAAGGATTTATCGTTAACCAAATTATTTAATCCCGATGAAATACGTCCAGCCAAATCTTACCCGCCTCTATTTGAATGGCAATTCATCGATCAAGTGGATAAAGCCGTGTTTCTCGGATAGTGCTATATTCCTAAGTAATTTAATAGACAATTTGATCTCACTCTATAAACTTTAGGCAGCTGCCATTTATTCTAAGGGTATAAAACTCTTATGATCTACAGTTTTTTTTAAAATTTAAACACGGCTCATTAACAAGTGTTACATATTTGCAGATTATTTGCATGCAAAATCTATAGCATTTACAGTATTACCTTGTTGATAGGTCCTGAATTTAAAAGAGAAGTAGTGGTTCCATTCGAAAAATAAATGTGTATTTTTATATGTGAAAAAGTTAATTCAATTTTTATTTTTAAAGCAATGATGATAAATTATTTATGAAATGTGGTGCAAATTATAAACGCGTTGGAACAATTTATCGTGCTACATGCCTGCATATTTTCATAAAATGTGGTGCTTGTTAAAAACTTTATGGGACGAGTAACTGCATCACGCATCTGCATATTTATAGAGATATAGTGTAAATTATAAACCGGATAGAGCAAGTAATTGTACTACATTACTGTATGTTTTTATGAAACGTAGTACAATTATAAACATGATGGATCAATTAGGTTTATTGCATGGCTGCACATTTTATAATTGAAATGTGGTGCAAATTATAAACGAGATGGAACAATTTATCGTGCTATATGTCTGCATATTTTCATAAAATGTCGTGCTAGTTATAAACTTGATGGGACGAGTAATTACATTACGTATATACATATTTTTAACAGATATGATATAAATTATAAACAGGATGGAACAAGTCATCGCACTACACGACTGAATATTTTCATGACACGTGGTCCAATTATAAACATGATCGTTCAGTTAGGTTCACTGCATGGTTCCACATGAGCAGTACTTATGAGATGTTACAGAGATTTTAAACGGGATAAAAAGATCAATTATTCAACTAACCTCTCGTTTAATATGTCATTTATATGTTAATAAAATTTATCTTTGGACCCTTAATTCAATTTATTTTCCGTTGTATTTCGTTTAGAATTTACAAATTTTTTTGCTCTTCTCCGGTTTAGTAAAAATGGTAATTAATTATCATTTTGAGAGCCTGTATTCAACGATTTAATCTACCCGCATTTCAGTTTCAATTCCAGATATTAAACTTTTATGGCCAACCAAGCAAATAATTCCCCAGATACATCTGAAAACTCTTCCTGTGAAATTGCTTCTCTAAATTACCAGCACAAGTGCTGGATTTCCCAATAACCCACAAAAAGGTCCAATTTATGTTGTTTTGTTAATATTTTCCAAAAGTTTTAACACAAAAGAAGTTTTGAAGATAATTACCCCTGATTTGAACATCCTGCGATAATTACTTCAGTTGAATACCTTTCATATTCTAATTTTATATGATGATATTAACCTTGTTGTTAAAAATGTAAAAAATCTTGAATAGTCAATAATTGTTCTCTCCATAACTATACATATTTAGTAATAAATGTAAATAAAAATATATGTTTATAAAAGGCGAAAAATAATGCTTTGTTTTAAATTTTCTCTAAACAAAGCTGCATCTCGAATAAAGAACCCAGTAATTAGCCATTTATATTACATGTAAAATTTACATATTTCTGATTTATAGGCATATGTTCCCGAAGAAATTTTGAAAAAAAATAATCAGTCAAGGGTATTTTGATTGAATCAATTATCAAATTCATATTTTCTCTCAATTTATTTCTTTGAATATTTCAGAAATCATAAATTTACGTCAACAGTGTGAAACATGTATTTAGATATTAGATTCAACATCTTTAGACTTTATCATCCTTCAGCATGTGAAAAAAAATTGACAGCATGAAAAAAGTTGAAGTACATAAAAAAATACTAAATTACTTAGTAAATTCTCAGTTCGATCTGAAATTATTGGGAGGAATGCAATATCACAAAACTTGTTCATTAACACATAATATTACTACCAGTACATTCCAAAGCACCATTCTACTTACATTTTCGGATAATCGTAATAAGACGTTATGCAATTTTCCCAATTCCAATCATATAAACACTTCAAGACAAACGAACCTTGAGATATACTACGGTTGAAAAGGGGAAAAGATGAATTTCTTTCTCGAAAAAATGGTTGTAAATATTCTCTACATAGAAGAAGGAATTATGAGGCAACTCCAATGAAAAAAGAAATTTTATTAGTCACTTTGCTCTTTCAAACGGAAATGAAATGTCACCAAAACGTAGAAATAAAATGCATTGTCACAAAATCCTGTATTTGGCAGGAAATAGTTTTGTAACTGTTACCTGTAAAAATGAAATGCGAGAATACCAATCCTAGACAATAAAATAGAGGTGATAAAGAACCTTTAGAAATTGCCATATCATGCTGTTATCTTGTAATGAGAGATATTGAGTATTTCTCGCAAGATATGTCCTATTTAGAGGACATCTGTAGCTCCACCTACGATGAAGCTAATATAACTTCCAAACATGAAGAAATATTTTAGGAAAACCACTCCAGGACAACATGTATTAAGTTAGTGTTTATATGCAACAATATGTATGTTTAAGATATATGTATATGTAAAAAAAAAATCAGTTACTATATTAGTACAATTAAATGCTCTATCAGGTTCATATTTCATACCACATCTCATAAAAAATAAGCACATAAAGATTATTTAGCCGTGTACTGTAATTAATTAGTTCATCATATTTATAATTTATACCACATCCCATGAGAATACGCTCATATAAAATGTTCAGACATGTAGTGTAAGATATTCATATATGATGTATCTAATGCAAATAAATAATGTTACATACATCTTGTTTAAAAGGTGTATATTCTGTGTACCCTGATTAAATATTGGGGTAGCACGCATTCATCAGGCACCTTTAGAAGCTCAGGTTTTTATTATGTAACATAATGTATTTAAAATATAATTTTTTAATCAACGTTTTAACTTTATTGATATTAAAACTTATCAGGTATAAAAAACATAAGTTTTTTTCATTTTATTTATTATGTTTTGTATTATTATACTTTGCATTCTTATAATATATATCTTATTTGTTGTCTTAAAAAATGTTAATGAAATATAACAAACAGTTATGAAATCAATTGCGGCATAAGTAATACGATATTTTAAAACAACAAAACACAGAAACTAAAGCTGACTTTTTTTCTGCAATAGTAGATCGATAAAGTAAACAAATTAATACTATATCCTGATAGGAACTGCTAGGATTCAATTACTCGTAGTAAAGAATTTATATCTCTAATTCCAGTGAACTTTATCTTATAGTACCAAACTCTACGTGGCCACGATTCTTCCTAAATCCGCTTTCAATCACTCAATTTTTCTGACACTTTAAACTTACTTACCTCGATCTTCTCAAATCCACTTTGCGCTGGTCGACTTATAATAATGTAAACAGACACGGTTTTCCTTCACCATAAAAGTACTAAGTGTTTCGCATTCTCCTCGGATTAAGATATGATGCAGTCTGATAATTTCAAACAATTCACAATCAATATTGTCAATTATTACAGTTATGCTCTTTTGTTAACTAATCTATGTCTCTGGTTGATAAAACGCAATTTTAGTTTTTGTCGTTGTTTCTAAAGCCCCCTGGTCGGAAGGATTCTAAACCAGGTCCTTATAGGCTAGCGGGCTGAGGGGTGATACTCTGTATTATAATGGCACCACAAGGGTCGAAGTCCGATTTATACAGGAAGCACCTCCATTTTGACCGAGCAACCCTAAGGGCGATATCAAGGGGAATCATACCTTCTCCCACCCTCTCTGACCACCTGATAGAGGGGACATTCCGGTCCATGGATTCAACGTGTCCATTAGGGCGGAGCGTAAAAAAAAGTTTTCGATTTTGTTTTTGCCCTAGTGCGGAAAAGTTGTGTACTGGTGGGTAGGTCACGTATGCAAAGTTTTGGGAAAAACAAAAATTATCTTCCGTCTCCATTTCGGCCGTGATTTTTAGCAGAATTTTACCATACAGTTAAAAATGTCTATTTCCATTGTTTTGCATGCAGCTTTTCACTTTCTCTGAAATAAAATTCAGAAAAAAACCCAGAACTCACCACGGGGAGGTGGCTGCATTGCAAGTTCCCCCCGTGCCCACCTATCCACCCAACCATACCTTTGCCCTTGCAGTTATTCTGGTTTTACTCGGTACTCGCATTTGGTTTCAAATGGTGGCATAGCTTTTCTCGACTCTGTTCGGGTTCTAACTAAACCGTCACGCTTATTTTCTCCACACACAGCCGCAGAAACCTCTGTTACTAGTTTCACGATATGTTCAACACTTTGGGTGTGGCAAGGAAATTTTAGGCTTCCCAGGTGTTAAGCTACAGACTCTCCACTGGAAATCAAATGTCTCAAATCATCTTCTGTCAATTAGGGGTTCCGTCAAATTACATTTCTGCCAATCAATGAGGTCTATATATGAAACTGCCTCGAAGTTGAGTGACGAAATGTTGTAGTGTCTGATTCTTTCCTTTTTTTCTTTTCTTGCTCGTAAAATCCTACGCAGTCAAAGTTCTGCAATGGACTGTCTGTCGTCTGTGATCATTGACAAGATTATTGCTTCCGGGTGGCCGAAATAGCCATTTCTCTGGATAATGGGATCGACCACAGTCTTTAAATCGTTTTTAAGATAGCGTGGGACGTTTATTGTCTGCCACTAATTTCGTGGACCATACGTGCAACATGGATTTAATTTGACTGTAAACCACATAGGTGGGCACACTTTCATGATGAACTCTGCCAGAGTTTGAAGTTGGTTTGAAGGCTCTGACGAGCTAATGTATAAATACTTTATTCGATTTACAGTTGTTAGCCAACGTGCATGAGTCATTTTCCCAGGGTGCTTTTGTGACAAACTTGATGAGCAGTTTCTATTTGTGACAGCTTGACAAATATCCCAAATCTATCGCTTGTGTGCTAAGATTATTTATGTCGATTTTCGGAAATTCGCTCGAAATGTCTACAAATTTCACAACTGGGAGGTTTTTACAATTTGCCAATGCTTTCCCTGTAGGACCAGAAAATGCATTAGGGTGACTCGTTCCACCATCCAAATGCTGCACTAAATGTCGGAGTGGCAACTCATTTGTGTGTAACTGGCAGATAAACCAGTGCAAGGGTTTCCCAATGGCTTCCCCAGAAAGGCGAATCACGCCAATTTTATAGCCAGTATTAACGATTGTTCCATCGCACCCTATTGCTACTAGTTGATGAATGTCAATATTCTTATTCTCCATGAATTGCAGCACCATTTGAGAAATACTCAAAGCAGATGATGAAGTTAGTGCTATGTCTCCAAGTTACTTGCTTCCAGGTTCCTTAATCATTGTAACGTGTTCTTCCAGGACTGTTTTTTTGGTACATCTTTCCCCCTACGCTCTCTTGCATTATAGTTTTGTCCTTCCTTCCGTCAAAATAAAGTCCCTTCAGTGGTTCCAGCTGTCTTTCATTTCCTTGCTGATATTCTTTCCGAATTTTTTTCCTCTCTCTTCATATTTTATGTCTATCAATTACATTTAAAGTGTCTTTTTTGGTAATCATCCCCAAATCTTCCAAATCAGCGCTTGCAATGATGGCTCCAGCCCGATCTGAAACTCCAGTTCTGTCACAAGCTGTAGCTACCGCTGGGTATCGGCTTGATCTTAACGTCATTTTTCCTTCAGATTGAGACATTTTGGATGTGGATGGGGAAGGCTTCAAGAGATCGGTGTCACTATCGAAGTTATATGGATCCACGTTAGAATCTGGATCAGGAAATGTGAGCCTAGATGGCGTAACGGATGGCGAAACGTTTATTTTAAGACTTACTGCATCTGTCTCTTTCTGCTTCCTATCCGCTCGTTTTCTCAGCTTTCAGTTTCTTTTAAGTCAACTGCGGCTATGGACATTTCCCTAAGTGGCCGTTGGTCTATAAGAAAAGTTCTTTCCATTTTAGGGATCTTTTTATGCTTTGGGAAAGAACATTTGTTAAAAGAAACAAACTTACATGAAAAAATGTCGAACATTTTCCGTGAGTCTTTCACGAAGGTTTTAAGCTTCGTTTCTAAAGTTGTTGTTGACAATGTTTACATGCCAAAATATTTCTTTACCTTTCTGCACGCAGTGTGTCCGCTGCTGCCTTTCTGTATTAAGTTTCGAATTACCTCTGTCTTTTATTTAAGAACAAAACGACGAGTTGCATACAAATCAATGGAAATATACATTTTTAACTATATGGTAAAAATCTGCTAAAAATCACGGCCGAAATGGAGACGGAAGACATTTTTTATTTTTCCCAAAACTTTGCATATGTGACCTACCCACCAGTACCCAACTTTTCCGAACTAGGGCAAAAAAGAAATCGAAAACTTTTTCTTTACGCTCCGCCCTAGTGTCCATATCCGCCCTAGACACGGAGGTATTTAATGACGATTATCGGGATCCGATCCGAATACCAGTAGATCCGTAAGCCGGTGCTCTACTACTATGCACAAGTTTTCTGCACGCAGTGAAGCAACAGCTATAGTCCTTCAACTTTTTTTATGCATATTTCCTTTACAGGATTTGACGTTTATTACATTATTTAAAAAATTATATATTATTATTATAATTACTATCCAACCAATGAATTTCCAGAGATGTGAGATAAGACCTTTTCAAGCAAGAAAAACCATCATGTTGCCACTCCAGGTAAAATGAATTAAGTATTGAATTTAGACTTAAAGCCATACAGACAACTAGCAAACAATTCGTTAAGTGTCATTTCTGTTAAGGGGGTCCGGGACACATTTAAAAAAATTATTTATTGAGTTAAAATTTTGAATTTTTGTGTGATGGTCAACCATATAATTTGTAAACAAACTCACATCTTAAAATTTCTCAAAAAGTTTTTAAAAAATTTTAAAATTTTTAATTGAAAATCTTTATAACTCGAAATATTATTTGTCGAATTTCAAAATTTTTTCATTTAATTAAACAGGAATATATAAGTTTTAATTTTGATTCAGCATTTTTTGAAGTATTAATTTTTAAATAAATTAAAAATATGTAGATTAAAAATTACAAAAAAATTATGTAACTTATATTTAAAAAAACATATTTTCAAAAGAAAATATATTTTTCAGATTTGCTGAATCAAAATTAAACTAAAATAATTGAAAAAGACATGTTCCAAGTTTCAACAGTTTATCTTTAACGGTTCTTGACTTATAACAATTTAAAGACGAGAAATGGGAAAAAACCCATCATGCAGAAAAACGCACTTACAGCTTTAAACAACGTTTGGCTACTATTAGAATGTTTCAAAAAAATATAATTTATCCTGTTCTAATTAAGAAAGAAACATGATTTAGACATCATTTTAAGCGTAAAGGAACAAAAAAATTTTTTCTGCAATAAATATTTTTTCGAACAATTTTTTGTCCTGGACCCCCATTAAGGGCGAAAGTATTAAAAAGCTCAATTTACACGTTATTAAAAACAGTGGCAACTTGTCCCCTAATCATTTAGTTCGGTAACGATTATATTCTAAATCTTTTGCAGCCTAGTGCATTAAAATAACATCGCTACGTGTAATATGACTTCAGAAATACTCTGAATTATATCATTTACTCGTATAAGGACAACTGGGTACGATATAAGGGTGCAAGAGATTAATTTTTTTTTAGTAGGTTCATCAACAGTATGAAGCACAACTTTCTATAATTTATTAACATCTATTTTACTGGGTGTCTTATTATTCTCCATGTGCACTATTTGGAACTAATTGAATGTACATTATTCAATGTGCCAGCTGCGATGGTTTTGAAATCTTTGCAATTAGTTCTTAGAAGGAAATACCCAGTTTTTAAGTTTCTGTGACGTTTGGATCAACCTGTATAATTAACCATATGCTACTCCTTCACAGTTTATTCTTTTAAATACCAGACTCGTAAAATCAATCCTCACACCTTTTTTTCTCTTACTTTTTGCACTCAACTCTTAATCCAGATCTTCACATTCATCATTCGCTTTTGAACGTTCATTTTATGAGCACAGACCTTAAAAAGAGACAATTTTCCTTACCTAAAAATAACAAGCAAGACGAAGCGTGAAATGACATCTTATAAGGAAGCCATCTTGTTAATGGAGATCTTTTCTCTTTTCTGCGTTTCGTAAAATGTTGTACAAAAGAAAAAAAAATAGGAGACTAAAAAAGCATAAGTATAGCAGCAAGAGAGTTAAGGAGAAATGAAAATTTAACAAGAGGCTAAATTATTCCCTATTCACTTTTCTATCAAAAAGGGAAGGCCACGCGGTTATTCGAGAAATTTCAGCAACGAAGGCGATCTATTACAGTAATATCGGTAGGCTTTGAAGATTACAAAAAAACAGACATAAGCTACGAAGAAATTGAAACTGAGTAATGATTGAAATATCTTATAAAAGGTGGTATTGCGCAATGCGATATAACTTCTCTTTACATGAATAAGAAAAAAACTAGAGTTTATAATGAGCTGAACATTCTGTAAATATAAAAGGAAATGAAAAAAATAGCATCTAATAAATTAAGGAAACAATTAAGTGCTAATGAGGAAATTCATGAATTCCACATAAACAACCCTCATAACATCAATGAAGAATATGACAAATAAGTTTATGAAGTTAATTAGAGTTATTTAAGTCAGTTCGTCCTGAAGACATACTGACTAAAATAACTATGGCCTAAAGAGGCCATACTTAGTAAATTAAACTGTCATTAACTTTTGCAAAGTTTCTTTCATAGACTTTCAAATTAATGTATTTAATTTCGGCAAAAATTCGGGTATTAACTAATTACTTTCTTTTGAACTTGTCTTTTCCCATAAAAAAAGTTGAATTAGCGAGTTTCTAATAAACTGAAAGATGCTTGACGCAATCTAATTTCTCATATTGTAAATTACAATTTTAATTTATTTGTTCCTGACGTTAATGAGCAGGCGAAAATGGCATTTCATCACGTACTTTATTGCCTGTTACAATACGTGATTCATTAATACAAGAGATAAAAAAGGAGGACAGTTTTTCATTTTTTATCAAATTTTATTATTAGTTCAAAGATGCATTTTCGAAATCGGTAACTAGATCAACGTATACCTGATTTAGTAATATTAAAACTGATTCGTGGCAGCTGGTTGGGACATTAAAAACACAAAATCCCTTCAAAATTGCACAGAGAATGCCAGCATTATAAAAAGGTTGAAATTATCCTTATTAAATTTTAATAACTGAAAGCGAATACTATTAGTTTTGTAATTAAATTTCAAGTTGTTTAAAAGGGCAGCACTATTGCTTTAAGTTATTTTAACGTAGGATTACGTTCCTACATAATGGTCCTCCGGAAAGCAAAATTTCAGACGCTAAAACCATTCGTCGGTACCTCGCGGTTTATAATTTTGGCAGCGTCCCAAACCCAGTCTGTATCGGTTGGACAAGCAGTAACCAGTTAAACAGAAAAGTACCAAAATGCGTAAAAATTTTGACATACATATATGTATATATATACATACGTACATATATATAGAGAGATACATATATACATAGCACATACATAAATATATTCATACAAAATAGGTAAGCAACGATACGTATTCCTACGTTAATAACCTTCGGTAGTTCTATTAGAAGAGACTACCTGAAATTTTTTTGCATTAGCTTCCGAGAGAGATAAATATTATGGTAATAGAAGCTCTTATGAAAAATCCAAATTTTTGATTAATTTATTTATAACGATTTTCTTGTTGAGCACATGGTTTATACAAAAAAAACACACTTTTAATTTCCTATTAACAGACAATACGATACCTTCTTTTATTTAAAAATTTAAAAAAAAATTACTAAATGAAATGAAGCATGAACATTCAATGTTCTCTTTTCAATCAAATACCCTTATCTTGAAAACTTTTTTAAATTCAAATAATTGTGACTTTTATATAAATGAATTTTTTAATTTAAAGACAATTTCTCTGAAAGTAATCTCGATTAAATGATTTTTTTCTCTTTTATCTCTTTACTCTTTTACTCTTTTTTACTCTTTTTTAGATATATAAAAGAATGTACATTTTTTTTAAGTTTAATATTTTGCGATTGTTCTCATTTATATAAATGAAAAAGTAATTAAAGTTATTTTTACTTAGCATTTTTTCAATATATCTTATTACCGATTTAGGTATAAAATAATAATTTTGTATTTAAAAGATAAGATAGAATGAATATACGAACCCTTACGTATATTGCCGTTTAAAATTCGAAATACTTTATAAATTATAGAGGGAACAATTCATTTTACATTTTATAGTTGTTGATAATTTTATATATGAGCAGTGAATTTAAAATACAACGAAATGATCTATTGAAATTAAACATAAGTAGTAAGGACGTAGATTGTTCTAAAATATAATGGCATAAAACAGGATATTGCAACGTCTGGAAAGCTGGGGTTTAGTAGCGTATTACACCTATACCTCGCTATACGGCCGCTCTTTATACAGCATATCGCTGTAACGGCCTTTTTCAATTACGGCACTTTTCATACGGCTTTTTCATTTACGGCCCACAATGTTTTGTTATACGGCGGCGGCACTGCTACATTTTGCCTTTGTCATCATTTTACTGCGTTGACGCTGAAGTGTAGTTTGACGTGATTATTCTTCTTTGTTCATGACGTGATTATTTTTGACGTGATTATTCTTGTTTGGCAGGTTGGGTTTTCCGCATTCCATATGTAGAACGAGCTGAAAACCCGCACTTCACTTCGGAGTACATTCGAATTAAATACAACGGTCAATGTATGCAGTTAATGCCAAAAAAATAAATATATAAATATATATATATATATATATATATATATATATATATATATAATAAATACGACGATCAATGTATAAAATTGAAGTAAAAAAACACAGAAAAATATATTTATAAAAAAATCGTAAGGGGTATTTTTATAGACAAAATAATGTAGAAGAAAATATTCGAGTTAAATCTAATAGGACATTCTAAAGACTATAATATAGTTAATATAGTACAGTTTGAGGAACATAATATCTTTTACTGTATTTTAATATTTTTGGATAATGCCCAATCGTCTGCCGCATTAGCAAGAAAAAAAAATTGTCTCTTTAAATGTTATGCACGTGACGATAAATTTATTTGAAAAAAAAATCACGTGATCAGCATTTAATAAATTAAATTCTAAAAATTAATCTTTGAAAATACACCAAAAATCAGAAAATGGAGGTAAAGATTCCAAAAAGGTTTCATTTTAAAGGAATTTTTATGATCTTTCTTGTGATATAAATTTTATAACCCTCAAATTATTATTTTAAATGAAAACTTAAAAAAAGTTACTAAAATAGATTAAAAATTTTATTTTAAAACATCTAAGAAGAATTTTTCAAAAATCTCTCTTAGTGCATCCATACACTATAAGAAAAATCACCATGCAAAATTTCAGCCCTTTAGGTCCAGCGGTTTTGTCTGTGCGTTGTATGTCAGTCAGTCAATCAGTCAGTCAGTGAGTCAGTCAGTTACGGAACTGTTTTATATATATAGATTATTATATTCACTCTCAATAACTGCAATATCGGCACTCTATTTAATAGGTTAGAAATGAGGATCTCTCTCTTTCCATCCCTTATTAAGATCCAGTTTGCCCGCTTGTCTTTTCTTTTTTTTCCCTTAGTGTACGAGAAATTTAGCAAATCCATTATAATCACTATTGAAATGTCTGTTTTGTTAGGGTTTTATTACTTTACGACATTCAAAGCTTGTCCAATATTAAATTTAAATGACGGGTACCTTAAAATATTAAATAATTGATGCAAACACTAAATAAAGTCTCATTTCGAAATCGAATTCGAGAAAGGTGTAATTGGAAAACAGGGCGAAATTATTATCTTATATGATATCTAAAAGACGAACAAATTTTTAAATTCGTATATCGTATATGTCTATATATATATATATATATATATATATATATATATATGATATTTAATCCCACCTGAATTCACTACGGAATTGAATTATTATTATTATTATTTTTTACTAATCCCAGTTGTCTAGCAAGGCTAGACAATCTCCATGAAACCAAAAATATCTAGAAAGAAAAAAGAAAGAAATTGAATTATGCAAGTCATGAATAGGGGTTAAGGGAACAAGGGACCTTCAATGTCGTTCTTCTTTAATTTTCAATATTTTACTCCATACAACACACAAGTATAATTAATATTCTTTTCTACTACATTGAAAATACTTACGATTCACAAATAAGTATTTTGTGGAGGAATTAGACCTGTTTATCAAAAAATTCTTCCTGTTTATCAAAGAATTTTTCAAAAGGCTCCCTGCGTAATCATTTTCTTCTGATATCTTCCAAATTTCTCAGAATTGTTAAGTGAAGTGTTTGTCACAAAACCGTGCATAATTCTTTGAAATCACAAATATTTTTCAAATTTATAGACCATAAAATAAAGTAAAAACATAAAAAAATAGCAGACAGAATAGAAAAAAAATTATTTAAGACTTTTTAGATTTCTACAAAAAAAATTAAATGCACATTTCTATTTACATACATATAGTAAACTTATAATAAAAATTTAAAGACTTTAATTAATATAGAATGCGCACAGAGCATTTTGAATAACGTTAGCATTTTTGAAAAGTTTTGAAAAACAGTCATTATTCTGCAAGAAATTCCTTATTTTGAATTCTAAGGATTTTCAATGTAGTAAAAAAGAAAATTAATTATTCTCATTTTTTATATATAGTTAAAAAATTGAAAATTAAGAAATTCGAGTTTAAAGGTCTCTTGACCCCTTAAGGGAATATTATACCATTCTTCATGGATAAATCGTCAATGTTCCTGTAGGTGGATGTGCTGTTGGTGGATATCGATTCCTGACTTTAATCTCTAAAACAAACCACAACAGTTCGATGATATAGAAGTTTAGGGACTGTTCGGGTCGGATAAGCTGTTTGACTTGGTCTTTATGTTCCTGAAACCATGACCTGACACATCTAGCTGTATTTATAGGAGCATTATCATCATGAAGATTGCCATATCCTACAGGAAACAATTTTTGCACCATAGGAGGGATCTGATCGGCTAAAAGTTCGGCATAGTCTTTCAGAACCAATCACCCTTTCAGGGTTATAATATATCCCTTTTGAAAATTATGAGATGGCCGCCAAAACCCTGAGAAATTTCCCTCTATGTTTGATAGCTGGCATGAGACAGGCATGATCATACGCTTGTGTAGGTGTTCTTGAGACATACGCACGTCCTGTTGCGGGGAACAAAATGAACAATTACTGGTCTAACCAAATGTCATATTTCGATGTATAACTCGACCGGGATTTGTGCTCGTGGTACCACAGTAGTGGACGTTTTGTATTCACATCTGTTACAAATGGCTTGAGAATTACTACTCTGACGTAAAAGTTTTGTTTGTGAATTTTTCTCTATCCAGTGATGACTGAAACTGGAGTCTGCAGATTCAGATGGAGCTGTACGGTCATTTTTGGCTGCAGATGTCTTCATTTTTTTGTGTCGTAATCCGCTTCAACACACGTCAGTCTCTTTCACTTAGCTTTCCCTATCGTTCTGTTTCATACATGATGTCTCTCCGTGCACTCTGTATGCCGTCATGACTTCCGATATCATAGCTCGGTAAACACCCAAAACAATGGGGTATGTTTTAACAGATACTCCAATTAGACGCGCTTCAACAATTTTCCCTCTCTGCACGGTCTACAAGGTTTGACATTTACGCTATACCCCATAGATCCTGGTGCCCATAGTTTCATTACTGCTACCTCAGAGTAAAATAATGTATACACTATATTCAATATAAAATACTGGTCCCTAGGCTTGTTTGTTAAGGAATAAGAAGCACTTTCATAAACACCACTAATATTTATATGTGTTTCCATTATTTTGATAACCCCCTGTATATGTGTGTATGTATGTATGTATGTATGATGTACATATAATGCAAATTAATGTAAAATATAATACATTATTGAATAACTACCGCCTATTAAAATCCAAATTCTTTTCCTTGTGTGTAAAAGCTTCTACTGAATATGATTTCTGTTACTGTATCACTCCCACCTCTTGAAACTTCAGCAACTACATTCTTGTTATCTTAATTAATATGTAATTCTATGTTAAGAGATAAATAACCGGAAATCATGCAGCAAGAAGAAATTTAATCCTAGTCTTCATTATCGTAATTAAAGTTTCTGACATCAGTTTTGGGGATTTTCAGAAATCCTCTTAAATCAACATAAACAGCATTTTCTGAGACCAATTAAGAATATTACATGCCTTAACTTCACTTAAGAAAGTTCGAATAGGACTTACTTTCAGTATAACAGTTACGCGTTTGTTGACTTTTTTATGATGATCTTACATATTATTATCTTGTGTACGTGTCTATTATGATCTTGTTATATATATATATATATATATATATATATATATATATATATATATATATATATATATATATATATCCTCCAGAATGAATAAGTGTATTAATGTATGTATACATCTGTGGATGATCGGTCCAAACAGTAGTTTCTTACTACGAAATATATATTACCGTAAAATTTTGAATATAATACGCACACGTGTATAATATGCATGATTGATTTTACTCGAAATTTTCGGAGAAAAATAAAATTCTACTATAATACGCATTCATAACTTTTCAATATTTTATTTAGAAATTGCACAAATATTTATTAACTTAAATTGTAATAAAAATTAACGAAAACGTCAAATTCGGTAACTCTAAACTCCACATCAGCCCCCCACGCTTTCGCGTATCAGCAAGAGAAAGATAACAGGTCGCGCCATAACAATCCCGCCAGCACTAAGTCCGGAGGACGAGCGCAATGACTAATTTGCGACAAGTCGGAATTAAACAAAATTAAAAGTTAAACCTCACAAAAAGGGGATAGCAACGGGAAAAATAAAAGAGGGTAGAAAAGCGTCCCCGGTACCACTGCAGTTCCGTCTGACTTTTTTTTTTCTCATTTTTCTCTCTTTTCTTTTTTACTGTAAAGATCAGTAATTAAAATACAAATACATTCATATTTTTAGAGAATATATAGGTGAGCCCCGACTATTAGAAATACATGACAATTCCGTTTGAATTGAGTAAAAACAATACCAAAAAATAACCACGGCCCAGAGAGCCTGAAGTAGAGAAAATGTTGAATTACATGAATTAAAAGTTACAAAGCACGAATTACAAATTGTTATAAGCTACAGCTTACAGATTACACTAAATTATATATTCCAAAATAATATATTCGTTCAATCTTAAATTATATATTCGTCAAATTCGGTAAAAAAAAAAAATTAAACTTTTAGTCAAAGCAAAGAATACTGTCATATTATCAGTCTTAATCACTTTCAGTAGAATGCAGCTCATCTATTGTTTGTCGTTTATTCAATGTTTAATACAGCATTTTTTCTACACTAGTATAACACGCACCCTCATTTTTGCGGACTAAAATCTGAAGAAAAGTGCGTATTATACTCAATATTTTACGGTATTTATTTATTTCTAAATTAATTTTACTGTATAATTTCTCAATGGTACACTATATTATAAAATTATTCTGGTATTGAAATATTTCTCAAACGAATAGTTTTAAAGTGAGAACATTTTTTTTTAAAATTACATGAGGTAGTAAATTTCATCTAACTTTTATCTAAAAACCCTGTCAAGGACAGAGTCATGTCTAACTTATCCGTAAGTTAAATTTTATACTTGTTATAAGCAAGAAGGAATGCCAAATCCTTACAAACTTTCAACTGGAGTCAATTTTTTAGCTTCCACCGAAGAAATATATTCGACTCAAGTTTTGTGATAGGTTTAAATTAAATCTAAAGTATCGGTATAGTTTAAGATAAAATTCTGATACAGATTTTGCCGAATTCTTTCCACGTAAGCAATTTAAAGTAAGGTCGATATAATGTATTGTGATCGAAAAATAAGAAATTCTGCTCTAGGTAGAAATGATTTGTTGTAAGATAATAATTGCGGAAGATAAGTTGTAGTTTAAGTCGATGCAAAATATAAAGTGTTTGTGGACTTGTAGTCTTCTTTTATTTAAAAATTCAGAAAGTGTCTTTCAGAGCACTTTCAGGGACAACAACTTCCACCGTTTGTGGGGTGCAGATTTTTTTCAATATTTTTTTTAACTTAAAAAGGCTTAATTTTTTTTCCAATTAAAGGTTGCAGAATGGTTTTACTTCTTTAAACCGATAACAAATGGCAGCACTAGCCATTTTTTATGATCATTTAACTGGAATACATTGAATGCAAGTGAAAAGAAGAATAGATTTAGGCGTTCGCACTGTGCGAACGGCGCCCTTGAAAGGGTTTTTAAAGGTCGTACACAGATCTCGCTTTGACATTCTGATTTAACAGTCAGAATATCTTTCTGTTAACAAACTAGTTTGCACTTTCGAGCTACTCAGAGTTATTTTAAATGAAAAAGAAAAATGATAGATATGAGATGAGTGGATTAGACGCTGCTCTCTCAACCAAGCAAATTTACTAATTTTGACGAGGCGTCAGTTGTCCATGGTCGCTCTCAGACAGTCGAGAATATCCTGCTTATAAATGAAGATTATTATAAAGCTTGTATTGATCGA
This sequence comes from Dolomedes plantarius, assembly GCA_907164885.2. Taxonomy (NCBI): domain Eukaryota; kingdom Metazoa; phylum Arthropoda; class Arachnida; order Araneae; family Dolomedidae; genus Dolomedes; species Dolomedes plantarius. Next base: position 148,846,124 of record OU015495.1, read on the forward strand.
TTTCAGTGCAATAATTCTGATTATATTGGCTTGGGTTCGTTGGGCCTCGCTTCGTCTGGGTTATTCGCTTTCTTCAAATATTTTTGCTTTTTATCTTTTGTATTTAATGTATTGCATTTTGTTGACATAGATTTATTTTTCATGCCACTGGAAATAAATAAAAAAAATATATTAGAGAGTATATTCTCTAATTCATAGAAGTTGGTCATTTGATTTCGGGGAAAAACTGAGCAGTCTCAATGGGACTCAAATCAGATTTAAAAGACTTCTTTGATAACATTATGCACTGGTGTAAGAAATTAAGAGAATTTGCAGACTTGTCGATTATCTCTAGAACTACTGTACCGATTTTGATGAAATTTGATATGTACATACATTGATACAATACAAAACAAATAACCATTCAATAATTGTAATTTACACGCATGATCGTGCGTAACACTCATTTTAGTCGGAAGGTATAAACAGCGGTTGCAGAATAAACAAAAAAATGGGTTAATAGATGGTGTTATTTTGCAGCAATCGGTTAATTTCAAATTGTAACAGTAAACATGAGTAACCACCAACGTTTAGATGATGGAATGAGATGGCGAATTGTGGGGAGGCTAGAAGCAATCTCAAGTCTAAATTAGTAGAGAGTTCAATTTAACGCCCAGCGCCGTGTGTAACTTATGGAAACAGTTCCAGGATATCGGATCCATCGAGAGAAAGCCTGAGCTAGGTCGTCCAAGAGCCACGACAGCCAGAGAAGATCGACATTTGTCGATTATAGCGAAGCGTAAAAGGAGTGCTACAGCTTCTCAGCTCTCTCGTGACTTGTATGCAGCCACAGGAACCCGTGCATCAAGGGTAACTGTTTCCAAAAGACTTCATGAGAGAGGGTTGTTTGCAATTTGACCTGCTGTTTGTGTCCCGCTCACTTCTAAAAACAGGAGAATCCGTTTATCATGGTGCAGAGAGCATAGAGATTGGAGTATGGATCAATGGGCGACCGTTCTCGTCACTGATGAGTTCCGGTACAGCCTGAACACCGATTCTCACCGTACGTTTAAATGGCGAGAACCAGGGACCCTCTACCTACACTCCAATGTCCGCGAAATCGACCATTATGGCGGAGGAGGTTTAATGGTCTGGGCAGGCATCATGTTGGATGGCCGCACACCTCTCCATGTCTTTGAAAGAGGTAGTGTGACTGGTATGAGGTATAGGAATGAGGTCTTGGAGACCTATGTTTGCCTTTTCAGGGGTGCAGTTCATTTTAATGGACGATAACGCGAGGCCACATAGAGCACTTCTGGTCGACTAATTTCTAGAGAATAGGGATATTCGCCTGATAGATTGGCCAGCCAGATCTCCAGACCTTAACCCTATAGAGCATGTCTGGGACGCTCTGGGGAGGGCAATTTCAACTCGCAACCCGTCTCCGGGAACCATCGAGGGAATTAAAACAGCGTTGCTGAACGAGTGGGACAAATTGCCACAGGAAATGATAAACTGCTTTATTTCAAGTATGAAATCCCTCTGCGAGACCTGTATATCTGTAAGAGGGGATAATATAATTTTTTAGAATATTTTATGAATAATTTTTGGGCTCAATGAGTTTCATCCTTTGTTTTCAACGTGCTTCGTACTTCGCCAGCTTTTGAAGTCTACCATTATACCCTTAATGTCGGGGATATTGATATATCTTTCCCTCCAAAATATGCAAATGCGCTACTGCAGGTGTTTGAATGTATGTATATGTGGCTAAAATGTCTCCAATTCCAAACAATGGTTGAACGATGCGTACGAGGAAATGTACGGGATCTTTCACGATATAAAATTAGTCAAAAGGTATTTGACTAATTTTATATCGTGATCCTGTACAATTTGCATTTATTGAAACTGTAAGACATAATGCTGTATTGATTGAGACGTCACCTTATTTAAATTTATATTTTTTTCGTGTTATTTAAAATCCTCAACTGATTAAGGATTGCATGTCCTAATTTCCTTTTAAAGAGACTCCGGAGAATAAATATGTACTAAAAGTTCATATAAATGGCTTTAAGAAATATGTATTAAAATTGTTTTCCTGCAGAAACACTTTTTGCATAAATCCACATTTTCAATTTAGATTGAACTTTCTTCCTAGGAGGAAGGCCCATTTATAAAGAAGAATGACTGCGAGAATAAACATTTTTTTGAAAAAAAAGTGCATGCTTATACAAATTAAACGAACACGCAACAGAAAGGAGAATGCATGTAAAATTTTAAAGTAAAAATGTAAAAGGGAAGTAAAATTGTTATGAAACTAGTTTACAGTTATTGCATGAAAAGACGAAAAAAATGCATGCTTTTCATAAAGCATTATGGTCGCTATGCAATCTGAATTTAATGTACATCATATGCTAATTCTACGGCATTGTGCGATGTTGTAATAGAAAGAATTGAGGTACTTTTTAGTAACAAAACTTCAGAAAATAAGCTGTCATCTTCATTATAGTTTTATTCTTTTTCCTTAAAAAAAGGGAAAGCAAGTTTTGATTAAAACTTACGAAAAGACAATCTCCTTGTAACGGTTATTCATAGAATTTTAACTTATAACACAAAATCAATAATAAATGTACTCAAATGAATGTCTCTGCAACTTTAAATTGTACTTGAAAATTTTCAATAAGCTTTGGTGCTAGTGTATCATTAACTAAGCTTTCTTAAATTGTAATCAATATTTTAATGCATAAAAGCAGGACGAATATAATTTTGAAGCTTTTGAAATAAACGTATTTTAATCGCCCGTAATTAATTTAGGTTTTATTGAAAAAATAACGCTATTTAGTTTCCCCAATGTCTTTGATAATAAACATTAAAACGTTCCATATAACAACTAATTATAAACTATCGTAAAAATGAAGCAAGTTTTTTTTCTTAATTAAAAAAAATACACATAAAATTACTGTGTACCACAAAGTATCACACGTGACTTACAGAGGTAAGTATAAAACACTAAGAAAACAGAAGAAACAGACAAAACAAAACAAATAAAAGAAACTGAGAAGAATTACAAATATTTACAATAAATTTATAAAATAAGCCGAAAGCACACTTCCCAGAAACGAGCAGAAAGAAATTGGGAGGCCAGTTAATATTTAAGTCCTTAAAAGCCAATTTAAAAATATTTCTCTCCCTGCGAAATGAAGTAAGTTATCACAAAAAAAGGTAAAATATCTAAATTACAAGTTTCTTTCTAAGAAAGGATTTTTTTCAAGCTTTCAAAATGTGTCGTCATTAAATACTCGAAAGGGGAAAAATTTACTAATAATTTTGAGGTAATGCTCAGTGACCTAGTTTGTATATCTGCCCATAATTTCCTTTTAAGTAGGAAAAAATATTCTTTTTTGACAAGCGAGTCCTTACTTTACCTTAAAAGCGAAAGGGAGACTGATCGAAATGATAAGAGATGCTAATGACTTTGAAGTAACTGATTTAACTTGACTTATTTTGTTGAGCTCTTTACGTGAATATTATTCTGAAAAGAACCGCAATAAAAAAATACTATTAACACTCTACAAATATGAAACTAGGTTTATTATCGTTAAAACAGTTTAACTACAGAGATCAATACTTATACTTTTCTTGGTGTGAAATATAATTAATAAAAGCTTTATAATAGTAGTACGACATAACATTACCTAAATTTATATGACAATGTAATTAAATACTAACCGTTTTTATTGACTTTCGTTTTTAACGTAGGATTACGTTCTTCCATAACGGTCCCGTGGAAAGGAAAATTTCAGACGCTAAAACTGTCCGTCCGATCGTCCTCGCGAGTTATAATTTTGGCAGAGCGCCAAACCCAGTCTATCGCTTTGACAAGTCAAACAGAAAAGTACCAAGATGCGTCAAAATTTTGACATACATATATGCATATATATATATATATATATATATATATATATATATATATATATATATATATATATATATATATATATATATATATATATATATATATATATAATATATATATATATATATATATATATATATATATATATACATACATACATACACGGTGTTTCAGCACAGCGGTTACAAACTTTCAGGAGAGATAGTGTACACCTATACGATGGGAAATCACATAGCAATGCATGGTTGGAAACGCTTTCTTGGCGCGATAGTGACGACGCAAAACACAAGCGTCTATTGGACCACCCAGAATTTCATTTTTAATTTTTTCAAGGTCAAATGAGTCCCGGCCCTTTTCTAAAGGATGCGATCGAATACAGCTCTTCGGTACAAACCTCATTTCTCTACGACAATTAGGGGCCGAGTTATTACAGTTTGAACGTATATACAGGGCAACCCCCAAACTTCAAAATTTTAAAATTCGCCTACAGCATTGCTATGTGATTTTCCATCGTCTAGGTGTTCTCTATCTCTCCTGAAAGTTTGTAACCACTGTGCTGAAACACCCTGTATATATAGATACATATATACATAAAAAAGAAGTAAGCGACATAAGTAATCCTACTTTAATAACCCGCGATAGTTTCGTTAGAAGAGACTACATGAAATGTCTTTTTAAACCCTCGATTGTTCAAACTTCCAATATTTCCAACACAAATATAATTAAAACTGTTTTTCGTTCTTGGTCGTTCAGAAAACAAGAATGCAACAATGAAGGTTAAAACAGCTTTAATCTTATTAATCATTTAAAAGCCATATCCTAATTTGTGTACTATTTATCATATAATATTAGTATTATAATTCAATACCACTAAAGAATAGCAGTAGATTAGACTAACAATAACCCCACATGGTTATTAATGTTTTACCCTAGGAAACATAATTAACAAATACGATTGGTTCTACCTTGACTGATTTTCTTTCCCTTGAGAATTCTTACAGTTAGAATCATAACTCAGTTTACCATAGAAGATGTATATGCCATAAATATTATAAATTATTGAATTTCGTTCGCTTACGTGATTTGTGAATCCAAAAATGTTCTAGAGTGTGATATATCTGTAAATTATTAAAATATATGGGGGTGGAAAATGATGTAAGCAGACATGTAATCCTTTGTGAGTAAAAAGGGAATTTGTAGAATTTACCAGACATACTTTGTTACTCAAAAACTTGATAATATATTATCAACTTGTAAGTTGAAGTAGATTTAGGTAAGTTGAAGTAGATTGTTGTGATTTAACACTTTGTATCTGGATAGTAAGTTTTTGAAGCTTTTTGGCACTAATCACCCCCGGCTGGAAATTGCTACATTAGGTTTCGAGTGCGGGCACAGTAATGCAACACTGATTTATAACGACACGATAAGGGTTGGAGTCGGACTTTACCCAAATTCCCCATCAGGCATGGATGAACACCCCTAGAGGAGTGTTCCTACTTTCCCCCAACCATTGACGTCATAAAATGACTTTTGGGCTTACGAATTTAACTTAACAATATCCGGCATAGTCACGAAGGTGTTGAAGAAATTTCAGTCAGGTAGTGCTACTGTTCAAGGGGTTATCCGATGTTAGAAGTCGAAAAAGTATAAAAATTGTGTCACTGTCGACATTCTATATCTTGTTTGATAGTTAAAAATAATTTGTGTTAGATACTCATAAATAATAAGCAGTTTGTTTTGGATAAAAGTGATATCAAAGCTAAAGCACATAAATACTCCAAAAAAATTTGAGCTCAAGACAAAATTTCTGCTTTTAAGATATACTGCAGAAACTAGAGTTTAATTTGAACCTAAATTTGTATATATTAAAGGTATATTTCCATTTTTACTATGAAATTGAAAGTAGTGTATTTTTTCTTAATAAATTAAATTTTATATATGCATGAAAAATGCATTCTCTAGAGATCTGTAAACAAATTTAGTTTCAGTTTCAAGCAAATGATAATATTTACCATCTGGAAAAAATTTCATGCAAAAATATGAAATAGTTCTAGAGATAACAACTGCGTTATGTGAAAAAAAACACATTTTGAGATAAATCCCTTTGAAGTATTGCCCTTTAAATATGTTTACAGTAAACATTTGACACGTTTTTATTCATAACTTCCGTAATTATGAGAATTTTTTCAAGCGGATTGTCTTAAAATACTCAGAAAATGTTAGTTTTTTATGTGCAATTTTTTTTCAAAAAATCTATTTTTTTACGGTTTAACAGTCGTATGACGACGTTTGATAGACGACGTTTGGTGGCGCTGTTTAACTGAGATAATCTCGCACCCTCTTTACCTCGATACCAGATAGATCTAGATTTTGATACGGGACGATAGGTCCTATTTCGTAAGAGATTAATGCTAGTATTCTTGGTGGGGTTTTTATCTTTTGTCTTTTGTGATATTAAAAAATTTGTTATGTTACCACTTAACAGCTTTCGATTTTGCGACGAAGGTATTTAATAGTGTTCATCGGAATTCGAACTGAGCAACCCCAGTTCGAGCCCAACGCGCTACCAGTAGTCTACCTGAGGCCCAGAGTAAATTTTTTTAAAACTATCAAATGTCTATCATCTTGTATGCGAATAAAAAGAAAAAATTGTTTAGAAAGGAAGATTCTATAATTGCATTTATTTATTTTCGATTTGAAACTCATAAAAAAACACTTTTTTTTTCCTAATGCTACATATTCAGTCGAACCCCGTTATAGCGAACCTGGTATATAACGAACGAAAATTTTGGTCCTGCCGTTTTCCTATTGTACGTAATTTAATTAGTACTTTGTCAGTTTAATGAAATCGATTTTAGTCCATTTAATTCATTAATGATCATTTTTAATAGATTGTATCATTTTTTAAATATATCGTTATCGAATACACATTGTAACTAATGAGTTATATATTTTGTGAACTCTAGCATTTATCTTATTGCTTCAGATATAGCGAACCACCGAATAAAGCGAACAAAACCTGTGGTTCCTTGAAGTTCGTTATAACGAGGTTCGACTGTATACCATAAGGAAATATTTTATAGTTCTAATACACCTCACGATTCCCAAAGTATTAAAAATTTAGACAATATTGAAACCCATTTTTTTCAACAAACCGTTTTCGTCATCTGTTCATATTGACTTTCAAGATTAGTTTTAATTCAAAAATCAAAATTATTAAGAATACTCACGAAGAAAATTCTAAATATCAACTATGCGAACGAAATTTATAGTGAGACATTTAAAGAAATTGTAATAAAAATCCCTAGATAACAATATTACACACTTTATGGCGTTAAGTGTCTAAGCTAAGAAGTATTTTTTTTTCACAGCGGCATTAAAAAAATTAAGTACTAAACATAAAATTGTGAAATCCTTAAAAGCAATTTCATTAAACTGATGATAATAAACACAGTTTGAGTTTATTTTTTTTTTGTTTAAACTGACCGGTAAATCAAAATCGTAGTTGCACATTTAATGTGAAACTTCAGAATAAGGCTTTAATGTGTTTCGCTGTTTTTAAGATATTAACTAAATCCCATCTTGATACCAGTGTTTGAAATGGCGTTATAAATCTGACAGTTCCATTTATTTTTCTTTTTTTGTACTGAAAGCGATGAAAATATTATTTCAATGAAATTCGAAGCTTGAAAGGTCTTCTGGATTCTATGATCCCTGGGTACACCTTAAAGGCCCCATAAAATAAAAATTTTATTCCCAGCTGAAACAGTGATTCACTATCTCTAAGGGATCTAAAATTAAAATATTATGAACAAAAGAAATTTAGATAATAGATAGGATTTAGATCCATTTTAGCGGTTGATTGGTTGGGGTCGCTCTGGTGATATTTATTTCTGGTAAGTGTTATAGCCGTTTTCAAATGATATATGAATAAAGTTACAGTTTTTATCTTTTGCGATAAAAATATTACTAATGTGCACTACAGATAAAAAAAATGTATAATATCGTATAAAGAAACACATTTTAAAATTAATTACTTACTTTAATTACTTACCGTACTTTTCGGAACATAAGACGCACCATTTTACATATAAAAAACGAAAGGGTTGTCTTTTATGGTCCGAAGGTAAGATTTAAATAAAATGAATATTTTATTATATATATTATAAATATACATTTTATATATATCATTTATTACATTTATTATAGATATATTTTCTATATATTTTTTTTATCTTTATTAAAGGGATCCGGGACACATTTAATTTTTTATTTATTATTTCAAAATTTTTAATTCTTTCGTGATGGTTAACCACATAATTTGCAATTAAAATCACATCATAAAACTTCTCATAATGTTTTTAAAAATTTAAAAATTTAAATTTTTTTTAAAAGTAGGGTAATTTAAAATCTTTATAACTGGAAATATTATCTATCGAATTTCAAAAATTTTTCATTTAATCAAACATAAATATATAAGTTTTAATTTTGATTCAGCATTTTTTTAACATTTAATTTTTTAAAAAATAAAATTTTTAGAGCAAAAATTTCGAAAAAAAATATGTAACTTATTTTTAAATAATCATATTTTCAAAAGTAACTATTTTTTTCAAATTTGCTGAATGAAAATTAAAGTAAAATAATTGAAAAAGAGATGTTCCAAGTTGGAACCATTTATCTTTAAAAGTTCTTGACTTATAGAAATATAAATACGAGAAATGGTGAAAAAACTCATCACGCAGAAAACGCATTTAAACGTTTAAACAAAGATTGGCTGCTATTAGAATGTCGCAAAATAAAAAATTAATTTCTCCTGTTCTAATTAGGATCGAAATATGACTTAAATGTCATTTTAAGCGGACAAGAACAGAAAATTTTGTAATTCTATAATTTTTTTTTGAGAATTTGAAGAATTTTGTGTCCTGGACCCCCCTTAAGTAAAATATTGGTAATATCTTTTTATACCTAACAAAATATAAAATATTATTTTCTAAAAACCTCCTATGCATTTTAGGTGCTTCTTATAGTCCGAAAAATACGGTAATATAAATGTTAATTATAAGTCAAAAATCGGAAGAAGGATAAACTAAAATTCAAGGTAACCGTGTTTTCCACAAGATAATGTAAGAAACCCGTTATGGAGAGTAATTAGTTATTCAACGATCAATGTATGGGATATTATCTAGAAATATTTTTTTTTCTCCTTTAAATAATTGCAAAAATACCATATATGATGTAAGAATATATTAAAGATATTAGATCTAGTATTTACGGAGTTCAAAATATAATTGTTTTATCATAACAACATTATTACCCATTTGTAGGTGTCTAATTTTGAAAATTTATCTTCTTAAATTCGTTTTAATGGTTTTTCTAACCCACTTAACGTACTTAACGTTTCAATTTTCATATGCGCCTCGGAAAACGAGAAAAATTTGTTAAAGTATCATATTTTTTTTTTTCCTTTTATCATCCCAATATCATGTTTTGCCGTGTCTGCTCGAATACGTTCGTCAACATCTTGTGTATGCGGAAAAGAAATTGGAGCAAGACAAAAAACGTACATAAAATCATTGTTTCTAATATTTTCATGCCAGATGCATTAACTTTTTATGAATACCATAACTGTTCATACAGTAAGAAGAGTGCCTGAGATAAAAGGACAAATTCTAAAAATTACAATAATATTTACATGCAAAACTCGTAAATCATGAAAATATCAGTATGATAACAACATTTATTGCACTCTAAAGCTCTTACAACGTTGAAATTTAAACTCACTTGTACTAGTTTTCTAGGAAATTTCCATGGAGGGAGTTTTACTTTTGTTTTTCTCCAGGATAAAAATAAAACTTATAGATCTGCATCCCTGTCTGTTATTCGACAAAATAGAGAAATCGCAGAGACTAAAATGTATGGATTAAATATATTAAATAAGTATGTTTTAGTTATTAAAAGTCAAGTAAAATTTCAAAGCACTTAATTTTATTTTATTGTGTCACATTTTTAAGCATAGCACTCATAAACATTCAAATGCAATGATTTGTTTATTACTTTTAATGCTTGAATAGGGATTTCGTACATCTTAAGACGATTAATAGAAAGCCTCGAGGGCATTAGTGATATGAGAGTAGATAAATAAATGCTCTTTGTTTCTTTCAAAATGACAAGAACATTACATCAATAGGACGAGTATTGTTTTAAAGAGAACAACGTATCTGCGCCTGATTTTTAAATGCATCTGAAGGAGTATAAAATCGATATAATATGTTTCCTTTTAATAGGAATTACATTCCATTTACTAGCACAAGAGAGATGAAAGAATGGAAGTATTTTGATAGAATTGCTTTTATTAAATTAAGAGTATTCAAACGGAATAATACTTATTTAGATAAAAGTGATTTTACTTCAATAATGTATCGTTAGAAATGACATTATGTTAATTTAAAAGTGATGGTATTTATAACTACAGCTAAGATTATTTTAAATTTATAAATGTTTCCATCGAATCATATTCCTTTCCTTTTCAGTTTAAGTGTAAATAAAATAAAAAGAATGACAGTTGTAGCATTAAATCAATATATTGAAGAATTGTATTCGTTTTATTATTACTTTTTAACAGAATAAAAAACAATAATTACATTTTTTCTCTATGACAACTAGAATAGAAAGTTAGAAAAGAAAATTTAAAGATGAAATGACGTGATAATTCTGAAGGTGTCGAGAGTGTCCCATTCTTAGGAGAGCTAATTAACATGCATATTAATAAAATGAGAAGATTAATTTCATAAATGTGCATTGTGATTGAGAGGTTAGATTAATTACGGTCTGTGTCTTTTGCAAATACACTGCGAAAACAAATATTTTAACAGTTTTAAAATTAAATAAAAAATTATGTTTTTTCAATGACAGTTTGAATTTCGGAAAAAGGGAGGATTTTTATTACTGATGCCCCCTAGTACTGATAGTTGACCCTCCAGTAGTAAACTTTTTCGTACTATGTAAGGCAGCTGTGTGGTGCTTATAGAAAGTCCTACATAGTTTTTGTACATGGTGTATATAATCCCAATATTATGTTTATATTTTAGGTCGCAGTGGCCCAGTTGGTAAAGGCAGAGAGCCATTTATCTGAACATCACTGGTTGGATGTCCGTCTTTGACAAATCCACCACCATGTACACAAATGGCGGCTGGTGTATGAAAAATCTATCGTGGCTGCAATGTCCTCCAAATTCTCAAATTTACATCTGGAGGTGCGGGGTAAGTGTACCGGTCTCGTTACTTGACTCGGTTCTAACTTACGGGACCGGCTTGTAGGGTTAGTGCTAGCCACCTATACGATGCCCCCTTAAATGAATGGCCAGCAGTCTCGCGGTATACATACAAGCGAATTTCTGGAGACAAGTGCCTCCGCGTTCGGGAATATATGTTTATATTTTAATATATGGAAATTAGGGTCCAGGGGTAAAACCACTTTACAGCCGTTTTTACGAAAATGTGTTGGCAGTGCCATCTTGTAGCTTTCAAGGAGTACTAAAATCACGTGCATTCATATCTAGGGCTGAACCACTTTAAAGCTGTTAAAAATAGCCATAAAGTTTGAGTAAAGCAGGGGAAAAAACCGCTTACTCCAACATTCAAATTCGTTTTCCTCAAGATTAAGTTTTTGGAGTAAGTGGTTTTTCCCATGGACTCATCAAATGGAATGAGTTGTTTGTGTAAAGCAAAGTACAGTTATATTACTTTGAATATTCTGCAATTTATTCAAACATAATGTGATTTGGGGAATTTGTGAATATTGTATGTATTATTTATTGTAAATAATTTTAATTCGTCTAGTTCTTGTATAATTGGTGTGTAGAGTAATTTGTGACTTTATTGGAACATACAGCGGTACCTCGACTTACGAGTGTCTAGACTTAAGAGTTTTTCGAGATACGAGCATTCTCTTGGCAGATTTTTTGCTTCGAGTTACGAGCTATAATTCGGGTTACGAGCAAGCTTCAGATAACCTATCGCTAGTTTGCGCAGTGAACGCCATGCTACGTGCTTATGAAATGAGAAAATTGAGAATAATATAATATTTACAACCTTTATGTACAATATACAATTGTATACAATTGTATTATATACAATTGCATTATACAATTGTATAATATTATTCTTAAGACTACTATCCAGTCTTAAACCGAGAGATTAACACTCAACAATTTTCACCCGGGCAGCTTGCTCTGCTGACACTTGAGTCGCCACCTGAAACCGAACAGCGTCCAACCTCTCTCACAGAGAAATAGCTTCAATTCCCTGCCCCCACACTGCCACCCCCATGGGGTCTAGGGGCTGGATTGACCTTGGTTAAAAATCAAAGAATAAGATTTAATTATTCAGTTCAGCCTTTCTCCTCATCTTACATCAGCATCTTCAAGTCTGATCTGCAAGGTAAATGTTGTACATTACACTTAATAATACAAGTTTATTGCAGTACATTCTATTGTATTGCGTTTTTATACAATGTTCATTATTTATAAGCACATTTCTCTTATTTAAAAGCATGTAACAAAAAATTGCGGTGTTTTGGGGGAGCCTGGAACGCATTAATGGCTTTTCCATTCATTTCAATGGGAAAAATTGATTCGAGATGCGAGTATTTCAAGTTACAAGCTCCGTCATGTAACGAATTAAACCCGTAAGTCGAGGCAACACTGTACTGTAATACTGTAATTGTGTCGCCTTGTATTGAATAGCTGTATATTAAAATGCAATGTAATGCATTTTGGAAATAAAGGTTTATTTGGTTGAAAATGGAAGTTAGTATCATGGCTACTCGTTTGGGAAGTAATTCACAGGGGAGAACAGGTGAAAATTGTATTAGTTTGTCGATTTTCTTAACGGAGGGGGGGGAATTGGGGGGGTTGATGATATGATGTGGCGAGCAGTCTTCAGATTGCAGGTGCCGAGCCCGTTGCTAAGAAATTATCTCTCTTAAGAAAGAGTCCCAAATCTTATGCTGTTAATAACAGCTCTATTTTTAAGCTGTTATGAAATCATAATAACCTAAGGGTTATTTTGAGTAACACTTTAGTTAACAGTTATAATCCTGTTGACAGAATTTTTTTTTCTGATAAAATTTACAAAAAAATGTTTTATGTTAATTGGGAGCTTCCTAGATAAATTCGCAATTAGAAAGAATTATCTGAACATTATGTCACAAAAATGTGTTTGAGGAAATTCAGAAAAAATGTTTGAAAACTTCATTTGTTAGATACATTAAAGACAATGAAACGATATTAGCGAATCGAAATATTCATGGAGTCGAAATTTATTGGTTTTTTGCATGACTTACGAGAAAATCAATATACCGACAACTTTAAGATACGAAATTGATTGCTTAAGTATTTTATTAATTTTGCAACGAATCACTTTGTGAAAATGTACAGATTTTACTTAAAGGTGCTGCACGAATTATGTTGAAAGAAATAATGAATGTTATTCGTAATTACAAAATTATATGAAAAATACATCATTAAAAATTTATCTCAATGTTGACGGTTTCTGAAAGTTTTTTTTTTTTTTTTATAATGGAAAGGAAATATTTATTTCCTTATATAATGTATTTGACAATGCGCGTAAAACGTCCCTTTTGGGATATTGTTGTAAGAAAAATTAATGCTGATCAAAATGATCTTTTATTGTAGAGTTCATAAAACTTTCGGATTGAATAAATACAGCTACAGTACTTCATATAACATACAATGCCTTTAATATTCACTGAAATTTGAACTGGAATTGAAATTTTTTATCATCCTTTGAAGATTACGTTATATGAGCTGAGTCAGTTGACATCTTTGGTTTAATATCTAGCTAAGAAATTATTTAATTTTGGGTTCACTGGAAAAAAATAAGTTTTACTAAAACATTTACAACCAGGGCTTCCAGCCAGAAATATATAATAACACTCGATGACAACTAAAAAAAATCCAGATTGTTTTAATATGTATTTTTTATTATTAAAAACCTAAAAATAGAAACAAAATAATACACACCCCGTTTTCTAAGGTTATTGGAAGTTAAATTAAAGATATTTTATTTAATTCTCGTCAGATTGAATACATTTCAACAAGCAACAGGCCATTTCAAAAAGCAATTATAAACGTTCCACATATCGGAGTTTCCAAATATCGGAATTCCAGATATCGGTAACAATAAATTTATTAAGTCATTAAATTCCTTTAAAAAATGATAATTAAATAAATAAATAAATAAATAAATAAATAAATAAATAAATAAATAAATAAATATATATATATATATATATATATATATATATATATATATATAAATTTATCTATTATATGAAGTATATTTACTATACGTATATTCCCTTTGAATCAATACATGTTTCGCATATTTTGAAACCTTACATAATGGTAATTTTTGCACACTCTTTTTCTGGTTGCCTGAGGGTTAAATTCCTTTAAAACTTAAATATTCTTCTTTATCGTCTTCACTGATCTTTTAAATGTAGGAGTTAATAAATTATTAGATATTTTAAAGTTAATCCATAAAAGTATTATTATTTTCCTTAATTTTAATTAGTTAAAAATAAGCATAAAACATTATAAACACCTAAAATTACGTTGTTTGAAGTACTATGTGTAAATATATTTCATTTACGAAATATTAAAACAACTTCAACAGATACTGAAAAATACAATTCGTTCACGTGTAATTGAAGGACTTTCATCGAAACACTCTAAAATGCAATTAAAAAAATTATAAAATATTTTAAAGAAAGATTTAATTCAACCATTAGTTCCGTAAACATGCTAGTATAAAAACATTGAATGCGATTTTTTAGTGACATTACGCTTCTAGTTCAAAAATATATAAAATTAAAAATCTTCTATTCATGACTAGAAATTAGATATTGATTAAGTTCATTTAAGTGTAATGTATTCTTCTAATTCAAGTTACGTAATTAATCTCCCCGGAATCTCAATCAGTAAGGGAAACTGTTGTTTCATATTGGTATCATTTTTTACGAGGGAATTGCCGGAATGTTAATTGCATTATGTTTTATTTCGTTTTCTTATAAATAATTCAATTCCCATTCTCTCTTATAAAATTATCTCAAATTATCATTATTTGTCATGAAAACAAGTATGTGTCCCTTGTTACTTTCCTAGGTTACAATTGAGACAAATAAGATTCATACATATATTTTCAAGAAGAAATTTTGACTTAATAATTGTTAGGTTTTTAAATAACTGAATTCCATTGAATTCTAATTTAAAACGAGTTTCAATTTAAATTAAAAGAAGCAAAGCGATAAATTTTACAATCATGAAGATTATTGTATTTTATTTGTTTAACGGGATGAAGCTAACAGTGTTCAAATGAAATGCTTTTAAAACTGGCTAAGGTAGCTTTTAGGATATTTTCTTTTAATTTCATTATATTAATTTTTTTAAAGATCCATGGCAAAATTTCTTTCAAAGGAAATTTGATAAAAATTTTGGAAATTTACAATATTTTTTTGGAAGAAGAACCCCCTTAAATTTTTTATTTCATTTTATCACCATGTGCCTCTGTAATAAATACATTTCATTTAAAATATTAATATTAAAAAATATAGATAAGATATACTTCTTGCATTCAGCATTTATATTTTCATTATGAAAATCCTAAAATAATGAATCACAAAATACGACATGTATCCAATGAGTATTACCTAGTGAGTTAGGAGAAGAAAAAAAAGACACATTTTCAAATATGGAACAATAAAGCTTTTTTCAGATATCAAAATAATATATTTTTTGTTAGTGTGTATTTATTTTCATCCAGAACTTAATTTTTGACAGAAAACAATCGGCCAAAATGTTCTTCTCTTGACGATAGATAAACATTTTCCCCAAGTAATAGGACTTCAGCTCTAAGAAAATTTAATCTTTCCAGAGCAGCACGTTTCTTTCAGTAGATTATGCTTTAATCTGAACAATAAATATTTTTTGTCTGACATGAAACACAGTTAAGGAAAGAACAAATGTTTTCACTTACAAATACAATATATGAAGCGTATTGTAGTAATATGCATTTAAATCACTTTCATGTTAACACTGGAATTCAAAATAATGCACTAAAGAATACTTAAAATTAAGGAAAAATAAATAATTTATTGAACAAACTTCATAGGATCTAATCCTTTATTAACTCAAATCTTAACTTCAAAAGAAGTTTTGAACTTTAATAGATAATTTGCTTTCAGAACTACATTTTATTTGGGAGATTTGTGAAGACGATTATATCGATGAAAAGAATGAAAACATTATTTTAGAAGAATCTCTAAATTAAAAGGGAATTTACAGACTTAATTAAGATCTTAAGTACTGATTGTTATTACTACCATGTTTGGTACAGCAGAATAACATCGAAGTCCTGTAATGAATTCAAAATCCCTACATATTCATGAATAAAGTAGCTCTAATTAAAATCCTGGGAGTTCAACCTACGTTAAATAAAATATAACCAAATTGATTTTATTTTTAAAAAAAATCGGCTTAATTCGTTTTTTTATACGAACTTTGACAATTAATGACAATTAATTATCACGAAATAAATATTGTATAAATATAACTGCCTGGAATGAATCTTTTTTTAAAAACAAACAAGAATTATATTTATACAATATATAATTGAATCATCCAATTAAATCCTTCTAAATTCTTTTTTTTAAAGTATCTATCCTGTCAAATGAAATTCATAAATTCCTCTAGGAAAAATTAAGCCAAAAACAAACTAATATTTTTGCGGATATATATATATATATATATATATATATATATATATATATATATATATATATATATAAGGTGCGCCCATAAAGTAACCGGACAAATTTTTATAAATAAGAAAAATATTACTCACCTTCAAGTATCGCTAAAGGAGTCTATACAAATTTTTCAACGTTTCTTCAAGTCATCAAAATACTGTTTATAGGCGTTGGAACTAACCGTTCGCAAAATACGCGTAACATTTGATTTAATATTTGGGACGTTTTCAATTCTCTGTCCTATCATGGATTTTTAATTTTTTTTATTACAAAGTACCTATTCACCACGAATTTGTTCCTGAAAATCAAAAAAAATTAGTCAGTATTTTTACAAGGAGTTGCTTTTTCGATTAAAACACAGGATAAGGTGAGTTATGAAAAACTGCTTGATTCTGGGAAATAGTTTCTTTTACACGATAATGCTAGGCCCCATACAGCAATTTCTGTAAAGAAATATGTTGTTATGCTTTCAATAAAAGTGATAAATCACCCACCATATTCTCTCCACTTATCGCCAGCTGTTTTTTTCCTTTTTCCGAAGCTTAAGATGGCCACGAAAGGACAGAGATTTGAAAACATCTCGGATATTAAATCAAATGTTAAGCATATTTTGCGAACGGTTAGTTCCAACGTCTATAAACAGTGTTTCGATCACTTGAAGAAACGTTGGAAAAATTGTATAGACTCCTTTGGTGATTATTTTGAAGGGAATAAATTTATTTGAAGGTGAGTAATATTTTTTTTATTTATAAAAAATTGTCCGGTTACTTTATGGGCGCACCTTGTATATATATATATATATATATATATATTAGGGTGGCCCTTATTTTTCAACTTTTTTTTATGGTCTCACCCTCTCAGTTTTTTCCAACTGCACTACAACTAATGCCAGAAAAAAAGGGTCATTCGCATTATTCTATGTGGTGCCTCAGAGGCTGTGAATGTCACCATTTATACAAAAATTACTGTTTTTCCACAAATTTAACAGAAAAAATTAAATAAGATTTTATGCGAGTTAATAAACAAAATAATATCAAATATACACTAAAACATAGTTTTTAATAAACCACCAGTAAGTGGGATTCACGATAGGGGGCGCAGTGCAAGCGCTAATATTGCTTTTAATATATATATATATATTAAAAGTAATATTAAAAATAAGAAATAGAATACAAATCGTTATAATGTACTATTAAAACTAATATTAAAATAAAATAATAATATTAAAAACATTATCATCGTAATAGAATGCTTTACAAAAAATCACATGAAATCTACATGTGAGCACATGAAAGCCACGTGTGTTGGCAATTTAGAAATATTCAATTAACACTTTTAAAAATTTAAGAAAATGTTGCGGTTATGTTAGGAAATAAGGAAATATCTTTGAAAAGCACGCTACCGTACAGACAGTTTTGAACATATCACTACGCATGCGTCGATTTTCCAACCTTCCGAAAATAGTAAATTCAACATTATTGTAATATCTGGTTAAAATATATATATTATATGGTTAAAATATAAATATATATATTAAAGAAATAATATAATGAAAAACTGTTTTACTGTGAAAAATATTCTCTGCTTCAATTTTTCTTAAATTAACGACGATAAATGAATGACTCACTCGTGTTTACATTTTCAAGTTCTGAGTATATAAATTGAATACTTTTGTTTTTAATTTAATTGAAACAATATGATAACCCGAAAGGTGGCGGAAAAGAGAAAATTATCTAATGAAAATGAAAATCACAGCGAAAATGCTTTACAATTAAACGATATTTTATGTTGATACTTGATTTAAACGGTTGCGAGTAGTTTTGAAATTGTCATAACCGTTTATTACAGCCTTCTAAAAATCGAAATAAAGTTTATTTGTGTCGATATTATGCTGTTTGCAATAAATTATTTGGGTTTACATAGCAAATAATCTTTTTCAACTTTACTTTTAACTTGTTAAGCCTAACTCATAAAACAAAATGGATGCCATAGGCTGACGAGAAAGATCATAAAAATCCCTTTAAAACGAAATCTTTTTCTAATCTTTACCTGTATTTTCTGATTTTTGGTGAATTTTTAAAGATAAATTTTTAGAATTTAATTTATTAAATGCTGATCACGTGGTTTCTTTTATTTTTGATACTCTAAATTAATTTATCGTCACATACATAACAACGATATAAATAAATATATTTTTTTTTCTTTCTAATGCGGCAGACGATTGGACATTATTCAATTCTTCTACATTATTTTGTCTATAAAAATATCCGTTACGATTTTTTTATTTATTTTTTTTGCATTAATTGCATACATTGACCATTGTATTTAATTTGAATGTACTCCGTAGCGAAGTACGGGTTTTTACATATCACTACGCATGCGTCGAGTTTGCAACTTTCCGAAAATACTAAATTTGACATTATTGTAATATGTGGTTAAAATATATATATTATATGGTTAAAATATAAATAAAGATACTAAAAAAATAATATAATGAAAAACTGTTTTACTGTGAAAAAGATTCTCTGATACAATTTTTCTTAAATTAACGACGATGAATGAATCACGGGGAATGAATGATTCTCTCGTGTTTGCATTTTCAAGTTCTGAGTATATAAAATGAATACTTTTTATTAATTTAAATGAAACACTATGATAACTCGAAAGGTGGCGGAAAAGAGATAATTCTCTAATGAATATAAATATAACAGCGAAAATGCATTAGAATGAAAGGTTATTTTATGCTGAGAACAATTTTAAACGGTTGTAACCTGTTTTGAAACCGTCATAACCGTTTATTACAGCCATCTAAAAATCGAAATAAAGTTCATTTGTGCCTATATTGCGTTGTTTCTGAAATATTATATGGGTTTAGATAGCAAATAATCTTTTTTAACTTTACTTTTAACGTGTTAAGCCTAACTTATAAAACGAAATGAATGCCATAGGCTGATATATTTACGAAGCGGTCGCTCCGGAAGTGTTCCAGAGGGATAGATCTGTGCTATTATTAGAATAGATAAGGAAATTTTCTGCCCTGTGGTTGAGAATTAGTAATAAAATATAATAATTTTAGAATAATGTATGTCTTATTTTGAATCACAATGTATTTGAATTAAGACTGTTTTTGAAAAAGAAGTTTAATATCACAGAGTCAACACGATTATGCTATTTTTATTAACAATGGAAACACATTTTGTATGTATAGTTCAAGAACATTCATATTAATCTTTCAGGAATTACAACAAGCAACATTTGCAGAAAATTTTTCTTCATTCTGAAACTTTGAATTTTATTAAATATGCTCGAAGAGGACACAGTATTTTACAATCTTAAACACTTTCAATCATCTAGTAATTCTGCAGATCCATCTATTTTTTCATCTATATACTTTATTAACTAACATACATGCCAACCTGTTGATCAATTTATCCATGAAACAATTTTATAAATGTTTCTCTCAGGTAACTTTCGTATTTAAACTGCTTAAAAATGACTTCGTACTACACACTAAATATTTTTCATGCCCTTTACCCTTTTCTGCTATACCAAAAGTCTAAAAATTAATGGAAATGCCCCTACTGTTTTCGATACCGTACTTTTATGTAACGGAATCTCATTAATAACATGTTTTTTAATCTTCTATAGCTTGAGTATTTGCTCGCTGCTTTACTTTTTTTTCTCTCTCCATAATGCTATCGGCATTCTTTCAATGTTTTAAAACTTAAGAAACGTTGAACATTATTTCTTTTAATTTATTTTTTCATCTCGTTAATAAAATTCAAGTTTTTTTCACAATCAGATTTTTTTTAAACAAGTAATTATACTTAGGGAGTTCCTAACCGCAGGCTCTGGGTTGCTCTCCTCTCGCAAAACAGGAAAAAAGAAACGCTAGAAATTCCTTGCAAATTATCCTGAATACCATGAGACCTATGTGGCATGCAAACTAATGCTTAACGTTTCCAGCCAGTAAGCTGTGAATTTACAGAGGCTTTTAATAGGAGTGTAATTATTCTCGAAATAAATATCAGAAGCTTAGAGGGATGTGTTACTAAGTGTAAACAGTAATATTATTTATACGATGGTTTTCTTTTTCACGTCAAGGGTTAAAATCCTTTGAGGGGCGCTGTTTGCGCAGTGCAAACGCCTAAATCTAGTCTTTTTTACTTGCATTCAATGTATACCAGTTAAATGGGCAGAAAATGACTATGGCTGCCACCTGTTATCAGTTTAAGGAAGTAATAACATTTTGCAACCTTTAATTGGAAAATTTTTCAAAATTTTTTAGGTTAAAAAAATCGCCACCGAGCAAACGGGGAGGTTGTTGCCCCGGAAAAGGTTAAGGAGAATTTAGGTTCAGGTCACTTGTTATGGAAATTTATTGCTTTTCAAAATCGACATTAAACTGTTGGTCCCGGTTTTTCATGCTCCAAATTATAACCATAATTTTCTCCACCTCAGCCAACAAATATAGTGCTTTAACAAGTTTTAAACTAAAATTTACAAATCAGTAAGTAATAAATCTAACTCTGACAGCTATACAAGCTGAAACAGTGAGGTCAAATCAGTGAGGTGACCTATGACCTCCTGCGGAAGATCATGCCATAATCTTTGCAACTGGACAGTTAATTCACCAGTATTCCGGGACGGCTGCAGTTGTCTTACAAGCAAGCACCAGACGTGCTCTATTGGAGAAAGGTCTGGTGATCTGGCAGGCCATGGGGGTACGTCATATCCTTGAGAACATTGTTGGGAGAGTAGCGCAGAAAGTGGAAGAGCGTTGTCTTGCTGATAAATGGCACATGATGACTTGATAGCATAGGCAGTACAACTGGCGTTAAAATCTCTTCCACGTCATTGCGTGCCGTCAAAGTGCGTTGGAGGACGACTAGAAGTGATCGTGTGGCCCAACAAATCTCTCCCCACACTGTTACAACTTGTGTAATGGACGTATGCCTCTCGACAACAAATGTCGGATCGGACCGGTGGCCTGTTCGCCCCTACACGCGTATGTGCTGGACACCAGCATTGAGACTGAATCGGATTCATCGCTGAAGATCACACGAAAACAGTCGGTCACACTCCAGCTTGCCCAATGTCGGCAAAAATCCAATCGACACAGCCTATGATGTGGGGTCAGTGGTAGGCATCTTAATAGACGTCGGCTCCTTATACTTGCGTCGGCCAATCGTCTCCATGTTACGAATGATTACGAATGATCCATTGTTAACGAATGATTTTCTTTGATATCAACGGATGCCAGGAATGTGGTACAGGGCGTCGCACCCATTCTGGTGACGTTGTTGGTGCGACCGTGGACACTCTTATGATTGAACGATACTCTCGCGCATTTGTGATCCTGGAACGCCCTGACCCTCCGCAACGTTAGACTATCCCTGCCGTGATACAATCTTGCCAACACCGAGTAATTACCATATCGCTCCGACGGAGGTGGCGGCCGATACGCCTGTTCTACCAATCTGCTTCTCTGAGGCCTACTATAAGCCCCCATTCAAAGTCCGACAATTGTTCGTAATGTCGCCGGTTACGTCTCAGAGGTATCTCTAGTCACAATACCGTCCATCAAAGTCGACAGATTTGTTTGAATAACCCTGTGTGCACGAGCAATCATGCTTTTAAACTCTCCCAACTGCGTATCTCATATGCGTTTAGCGCGATTACCCTTGTCTCATTGGCGTCGAAATTTTAATCATTTGCAAATCTCTTACCAGCCTACATTCCTGCCAAGTTTCGCGATAGTAGCTAGATTTCTTCTGGGTGCATATATTTTATATATACAGTGCTAGATTTCTAGAAATAGAGGTACCGGAACGGTGATCTTCCGGGGTGTGTGGGGGAGTATTCCAAATTATTGATAAAGATAGGTACCTAAAGAGAGGTACCGGAACGCCGGTCCGGTGCGTTCCGCCTCAAATCTAGCCCTGTATATATATATATATATATATATATATATATATATATATATATATATATATATATATATATATATATATATATATATATATATATATAAAGAGAGAGATAAAGAAGGATTCTAGCGATTTTATCGAGTATCTCACCACAATGTTTTAAAAAATCTGGGCAGATTTTTTTCACGTCTTGGATTGAAACATCGATTAAGAGAATGTAACTCTGTTACACTGCTTTAAATTAATGAAACCAGTTCAGTAAGAAAAATCCACAAGTGATCGATGAGAAAGTTAAAACGAGGGAAGAGGAGAAATGTATGTCCCGCAAGAAGTGTCATAACACTGATTAAGAGACTTGCTGCACGAACGTCAAAACACAAAATTATAAGATATTGATTAGAATTCTTCTCGACTGCGATTCGATGCGTAGATTTGTAACTCGAGATGTCGAGAATAAACTTAAAACTTTTTTTTTTCATAAAAGAATAAAAATTATCCGTCTTTAATTTTGGAGACAAGTTGTATATTAAGAAAATATTTGATGTAGTGAAGATAGAATTATAACACTGATATTTTCAAGATATAAAATTAGAGATTAAAGCTCAGATTAATCAGGAAATATGTATCATGTTCAAATATACATCCTCCTGATTCAAAAGAAATGATGACAACTAAACAGATGTAAAGTTTGAAATTTAGCATATTCCTATTACTTTTGAGGAACCTATTTTCTTGCTCACAGATGCAAGTTATTTTATAAATGTTGTGAAGCGAAATATCAAACATTTAAGAAAAACTATTGTGGTGCTGTTGAACAAGTTTTGGCTTGTGCGATCTGTGTGGAAGAATTAACAATCACATCTATATGATTCAGAGCAGTGTTCTCTGTCCTTTTTCAAATCGCGACACACTTAATTTGTTTCCACGCTGAATGCTATCCTCTCTCCCTTCCTACCCTGCATATATTCCTTAAAACAGTGTGTTAAGACATAAACAAAAAATGCATTTTCCTGAATTAAAATAAATTCCAACTAAATGTTTATTAAAAAAATGAAATTTGTAAGAAATGGAGAACATTAAGAAACATTTATCCCTTAGTCAAAGGTATATAAAAGCAAGATCAGAACAGTACAGAACCTCAAGAAAAAATGTACTTACCTTATTGATTCAGAACTATGTAACAATAAAAAAAGAAAAACTCATGCCAAAATGAAATTTTATTCCGTTGAGGACACTACAATAGTAATGTCAAAAGGACCAGCACAGTCAAATCGGAATTTTCATTTACCTCCAAATACAGGAGGAATATTTCTAAGGAACTGGTTTTGTGGTGCGAATGAGACTTTTTCTTTTAAAAACCATCATTACATTATAGTTTCATGGCAAATAAATATTGACAATTTTTCGGAGATATTTGCTGAAAACTTATTGAAATGAAATATAACATTAGCGATCCATCAGAAAACGTTTCGCCACTACCTTCGGGGTCGCGACACACAGGTTGAAATCTCCTGGTTTTCTGTGGATTGTCAGTGTGATCGAGGAGTGTGATCGTCAAGGGAGATTTCATCTCTGAATAGATTAGAAAATTTTCAGTCCGAAAAAATTCTAGACTAATTACTGAAAAGCAAAACTCCGACCCTTTGAAACAGGATTTTTAAAAATAAATTGAATCGAACATAAAACATAAGAACAAGGCGTAGGATTTTGATTGTTTGAATACCCTAGGAGATTGGCGAACAGCAAGATTTATACAACAACCTCAAACGTGTTAAGAAAAGACCATTCAACTCAGAAAAAAGAAATAAAAAATTCAGAATATTTTATCTACTAATTAGAGGTTTCATCATTATTGCAACATTATTTAAATTCTAAAATTATAGAATGGTGAATATAACTACGGTCGCCAAATGTTAAATCTACCTCACTGGGAGAGACAACTAGTTAACTACGGGTTCATTTTAACTTTTCATCGCAAGCTCTGAATTCCTTCTCTTTAAATGACTGTCGAACATACAAGACATAAAATTTCTACCCTGACATATTCGTTACTTTGCTGATATGAAACAAACTGATGAAAACAGTAGTTGTAAACTCGGACATGAAACAGTCCTTCCTTACAAAAAATGGCAGAAAAACGGGACATATATGTGGGATGTGGGGGGAATAATCACAAACAGTGTTAACATATGTAACATTTATTTAAAGAGGGGTATTATTTACAGGGGGAACTAACGTCTAAAAGGGGGAAAAACAAGAAACGCGGCACACACACGTGAACGCTCGTCCGAAGCAAAACATCGTCTATCTCTTCTGTTCTTCGCGGCGCCCGCTAGGTGGCGCTCGCCGGGGTTACCGGGGCGCACTCCACATGAGAGTGGCATGCATGGGGCTGTATGGATGGCATCCCACATATATATATATATATATATATATATATATATATATATATATATATATAATATATATATGTATTATATATATTATATATATATTATATATATATATGTGTGTGTGTGTGTGTGTGTGTGTGTAAATGTACGAATCACCAGAACTCTTGAACTAATTTTTTTAAATGATATGTCAATCCTTTTTAGCCCTTTGCACATTCCCTAGCAATAACAGGCAATTGAAAAACTATTAATTCTATAATACTAATATAATACTTATATAATACTTATGTAATACTAATATAATAATTATGTAATACCATTGCTAAAAAAATGAAGAAAAGTAAAAAAGAGAACCTCATGACAATCCTATATTATATATATTAATATCTGCTAAAACATATTTAAGCTTAACTTCCCTGTATTTTATTATACTTTGACTCAAAACAGAAGACATTGTATAAAAGATTCTATATCGGAATAGCGTGAAAAAGTTTTACAGTTGTTCAGATAGTGTTTGTTGTAAGAAGGATGCTTTGATTAACATTTCAGATATTGGGAGTAATTTTATTACCGCTGAAAGGGAATATTTTTCTGCCTGATCTAAGATGCACAAAGAACTCACAGTTAAACAAATGGCACTGCATCGCGTGGGTAGAGTGAAAGGTGTTTTTATCCAATTCCATCTCAGTCCTCTGGAATATTATTTAAATCGAAGTTTCAAAGTTTAAATATTCTTTGGATTTTGAATTCATGGAATTGTGAAGATGTATTGGGAGAATAAATAAATAGGAAGATCTGCGCGTCTGTAACTCATTTTATTCGCTGAGTTTCAGAAACTTAAATTTGTATTCAACTGAAAAAAACATTTTATACTTCATATCGATAGTATAATACGTATGACATAGAAATCCCAATATGTTGATGAACAAAACGTAGTCATAAATATTCAAGTAGGTTTTATGAATTCACGCTTGTTGTCTAGATAATTGTTCCATATATATTTACTCGAACTGTTCACTATTTACGATACATAAAATTGGTAA
The DNA here is from genome assembly GCA_907164885.2 of Dolomedes plantarius. Classification (NCBI taxonomy): domain Eukaryota; kingdom Metazoa; phylum Arthropoda; class Arachnida; order Araneae; family Dolomedidae; genus Dolomedes; species Dolomedes plantarius. Next base: position 148,872,211 of record OU015495.1, read on the forward strand.
TATGTTACTTCATAAATTATTAAGTAAATTACAAAATAAATTACTGAAAGGCTATGCAAGTTTTGTCTAACATAGCTGTAGTAACAGCAACCAGTCAGAAATTGAGAAGTTCATTCTGCACAAAATATTTATTCACATATTAATCGTATCACTAAAATATTTTTCAGATAACAATTAGTATCCCCATAGAAATGTAATTTAAATTAATTTTTTCACTGGGAGACATACTTAAAAACGTTTTTAATTTGATGCTCATAGAATTTGACTTTAATATTCCCAATAGTTTACCGCCTATATTCTTTAATGTCGATATTAGACAAGAGTATATATTTTTATTCTAGGGGAGGCACTTGTCGTGCAGACATTATTCTAGAATATTAAATTGAGTTTTGTTTAGAGAAATTTCAATATGAATTTAAGAAGCGGTTATCAATACAATTTTAGTAAGTTTTATCTTGCCAAAAATGTTAATACATTTGTGAATGAACTTCATGAAATTTAAAATGTTTATCAGATGGAATAGTTTTAATGATGCATTTATTTTAAAGAAATAAAACGAATAAAAATAGTTCTTTTTTGAAAAGGTCTTGGAAGGAAACTCCAACATTCATTGCTGGATTCGATATTTTAATGTATGTTACACTTTAACTTTGAAACTCATAGTTTCAAATAATTTACAGTACAACGAATTTATCAGATTACACAATTTTACTATTTTTCAGAAGTTCCTTTTATGTACTCCTTAGAACATTTTATAAATATGTCATGGAAATCAGTATGAGAGTATTTATATGGTGTTGAAATATAAACTTTTTTTACCATGTTTTTCCCATTTCACATTCATATCAGGATATATTCTACATTTAAGGCACTATAAACCCAACATGGTGCAATTAAATTTACGTCACCTGGTATGATTTTGATAAAGGTGATGAAAAATCAACTGTTGAACTAAATTTTCAACTGTGAATAAAGACACATAAATCGTTACAGTAATGTATGCTATTAAAATATTCTACCCACATAATTTTTCAGTTATTTTGTATATCATTAACACACGTTCTATTGCTGTGTGTAATTATTTTATATAAAGTAATTGACTTTGATTTTATGATTTATATTATGTTATTCGAAGAATATGCAAGTTTAAAGGATATTAAATTTTTCCAAAAATGAGGAATCAAATGCATTTTTTTCCACATCTAACTTAATATCGAAAATGATATCGTAATTTATGGATTTTGCTAAACACTAGCTGAAAACCCGTCCTTCGCTAAGGTGTATATTCAAATTAAATACAACGGTCAATGTATGCAATTAATGCCATATATATACAGTAACCACCGCTTATAGTGATCACTGGTTATAAGAATCAACCGTTTATAAGAATCAATATCGCGAAAAAAAAACCAAATGTATTATTTCCATGTTAAAACTTTCGCTTTAAAGAATCAATCCACCGGTTTTAAGAATCAATTTACACTCTTCGCTTTCCTTTCATTTTTCAAAAAAAAGCCACTTAAACTTTCAAAAGGCACGAAGTTCTTTTTTTTAAAGAAAGATTGATAAGATGGGATGGAATATAATCGTAAAATTCACCCCTTTCTTTATTAGGCATAACATAATAGTTTCCCCTTAAACGCTTTACCACAAGACTGTCCTATTAGTTTGACCTGGGGGCAACTTTACCCGTCCGAATCCGATTTCACTTTTCTCCACTGACAAACAAAAATAAGGACTCTTTTCCCACCTCCCACATCCTGGTTGCGGCTTCCTGGACCCTGAAACACATAAATCTTCAGCGAAGTGTCCACTAGCATTCAGAAAAACGTGACATTAGTAGATTCAGCACGTTATCAAACCGAGAAACGTAAGGTAGAAGGTGAATCTTTGTCTGAGACTATAACTATTGAAAGAGGTATAAACAGCCTCCTGAAAACATCATTACGTCCAACTACCGTAGAAAACTTTTTCTTGCACCCTTCCTGTAGTTGAAATGTTAAAACTGTTAAACAGGTATGTTGTAACTTGTAACAAATATTGTATTTCTTTCTTCTCTTACTATAATCATGTTTATCTACTTATAGGTCTAAAAATTAAGTTGCATTTTTAAAACTATAAAAAATAATTTTAATAAAAGATAATTAATGTAAATTAAAGAGTATTTTATGGTAAATTATCTAATATATGTATATATAGGTGTGTGGGTGCTTGTCCAAAAACCTAAATTTTGGCTATAAGAATCAACCGCTTATAAGAATAAAAAACAGTAATAACAAACGTGATTCTTATAAGCGGAAATCACTGTATATATATATATATATATATATATATATATATATATATATATATATATATATATATATATATATATATATATATAATAAATACAACGATCAATGAATGCAATTGATGTAAAAAAAGAAAAAAATATATGCATAAAAAATCGTAGCGGATATTTTTATAGGCAAAATAATGTAGAAGAAAATATTCAAATTAAATCTATTAGAACATACTAAAGAATATAGTACTGTTAATATAGCACAGTTTGAGGAACATTTCTTTTATTGCATTTTAATATTTTATTGGATAATGTCCAATCGTCTGCTGCAGTAGAAGAATTTTTTTTTTTTTGTCTATTTCGTTGAGTTTAAAGTATCACAAAAAGTAAAGAAACCACGTGATCAGCATTTAATATATTAAATTCTAAAAATTAATCTTTAAAAATTCACCAAAAATCAGAAAATAAGGTAAAGATTCGAAAAAGATTTTATTTTAACGGAAATTTTATGGTCTTTCTTGTGATATACATTTTTTAATCCTAGGAGTATTATTTTAAATGAAAACTTTAAAGAATGTTACAAAACCGATTAAAATTTTAATTAAGAAAAATTTAAGAATAATTTTTCAAAAATCTCTTTGTTCAACCCTACACTATAAGAATCGCCATGCAAAATTTCAGCCTTTTAAGTCCAGCGGTTTGTTCTGTGTGTTATATGTCAGTCTGTCAGTCAGTTACGGAACTATTATATATATATATATATATATATATATATATATATATATATATATATATATATATATATATATATATATATATATATATATATATATATATGACAGGCTCGCTAATTACGCCCTTCCCAGTACGGCGTCTTACATCCAAACTTTTCTCCTTCTTAATCTATCTTTACTTAATTATTAAAGTTATAGCAGTAAAGTTATAGACAATTTCCCCCCCCGTCCCCCTGAAGGCACGCACACAAATGGAGTAGCTAATTCCATCCGGCAAGTCTTCAGAAGAGAAAACACTAAGATTATATTTCAAAATCCCAAATAACTATCAACCGAAAAAGATTGCTGAGTAGGGACGTCTCCCCAGTCAACACAAATTAAATTAAACCTAACCTAAAATTGTTTCTATTCACGCCCTGCCAGATTGAATCAAGGTACTGATACATTTTACTCAAGTCTCCATTTGAGACACAATTGACATTGACGAGCTATTAATCATCACAATATAAATTTCCAAAATTACAAAAATCACTAAAAAACACAATTATCATAAAATCTTATTAAAGAAAAACACGAAAATGTCTCAACTACAGGTAAATATAGTAACCACTCAGTTCTTTTAACAAATGTAGATGTCCAAATCTGTACAACCAAGAATAAAATATTAACTCTGTAAATCGGACGCTATACGTCACTCTTCATCTGTACACAAAACACAAAAAAACATATTTTTTCGAAATTACACCATAATATTACACTTGTTTTATGAGATCCAAATTGATAAAATATACACAAAGTAGCTTAAAAAGTGAGTTTAAACCTTTTTCTTTTTTTTATAAAGAACACACAAAGTTCAACCACACTAGCGGAGTCAAGAGGGTGTTAGGCACCCAACATATAAAATTAACTAAGAAATGGATCTCTGAACTTCACATTATTATTTTTTATCAAAAAAAACACTTCATAAAATTTTATCAACCTAAACAATAAAACCAAGAATATACAATTTGAATTTTAAAAATGTATGAGAAACAGTAAATCAGAACTCTAAAGGATGGAATCAACTTTAAACTGTTTCCTTTCTCAATGCTTATTACGCACTTTTCATGATCACTCAATGACTTACTTAAAACTAATCCTAATGACATGAGGAAGCATGTGAAACAGCTCATGCCCGGTCAAAACATTAATCATTTTATTATTTATTGACAAAACATGTTAAAAATTCACATTTTTCAATATGGTATTCAAATCTTACCAATTTCAAGGCCAAAATATTTCATAAACTTTCACATCTTACATTCCTGCAAATTCCACACCTCATTTTTTTATTATTATTTCGATATAGTAAAATACACTTAACAATCAGAGGCCCTCCTCAATAAGTTTGCCGGTCGACCAAAAATATACACTATAAAAACATTTAACACAATATTTATCAAAATGTAACTTAAAATACTACTCCATGACACTCAAATAAACACAAAAATATATACAAGGAATAAAATGATCATCGTCGCACCAGGAAACCAGAATCTGCAAAAATTTTAAAATTGCTCCTAATTTAGTACATTACATTGCTTTCCCCCCTCCCCAAGAACAAGATGGATACACAATTTAATTTCATAATATATAACTTTAAAACATTCCGAATTGTAAACATATCAAGTAATTTTTTTTTGAGAACATGAAATAGGTCTATCAAACTCAAAATCCTTACCAAATCAAACAAAACCTTCACAAAAAACAACAAATTTTCAGCAGTCATTAAATCCGCTGAGAAAAGTATGAAAATATTACATATCTTATCACAAATCTACTTAATAGGTGTCAGTTAATATATTCATTATTTAACCCAATCAAGTGTTAACTAAAGTTTAACATACTCTTCAGTAAAACTGGGTGGGGAAGCAGTATGCGTATAAAATTGTATGGGTTTCAAAAATACAAAAATACTCAATTCAATAACATAAAATTAATCTCATCAAAAATATTGATCAAAAACCCATATCTATAACATTCTGACACAAACATAATCGTTATTAAATGTATTTTTATTTCCAACATTACTTTTCAAAAACAATCTTTTCACATTTAACACCCATTTCACATTTAAAAATTTAATGAGTATCGCTTACCCTTTTTTAATATCCCGTCAAACAAAATTTTAATTTTTCTGCACGCTGAATTTTTTTATTTTTACACAAAATCTTCTTCTGTTCTCCGGATGATGTTTGATAAAAAGCCGCCTCTGCTTTAGATGACCGAAAACCATGGCGTTATTGTTTTGTTTTAAAACGCAGATCTGACAGAATTCCTGTTGCTTGGCAAATTCACAAACCACGCACCGCTGTCTTTAAAAACATAACTCACGCTGGTTGCAGAGTCGGGAGAAAAAAAATTACATAACTTCCTCGTTTCGAGGTCTTTTGGCGAAACACAGCGCAGAGAAAACGAGACTCACTGCGTCACACCCACGATGACTCTCTCTGGGAGAAAACACTTTGAAGAACACTCGTGAGCTCGATGATTCGACGACTGTTGAAAATCGGAACTGCAAAGTTTTCCTCGCTGCGCAACGGTGTTGGCACAATTGGACACTTCGAAGACACAATGCAGCAAACAGCAGGCAAACCGTTGTTAATCCACACTTTGAAGTCGAAACATCATCTAGGTCGAATGGTATCCCGACTGGAACTCTGCGACGGCAATCCTTGTCACTGGTTTCTGCACGAAGCATCAGCACGAAACTTGCAACTCCAAACCTAAAATACTACTCTACCAACGCGTCAACGCAGTCACGAGGGAGCATGACGAGAACTTTGATAAAATTTTAACTTTTAACTTTCATTTTTAAAGGCTGTGGGGTGATTTATTTTCACTCGCGCAATCCCAAAATCGTGCTCGGCTGTTGACAGGCTCGCTACTTACACCCTTCGCAGTACGTCGTCTTACATCCAAACTTTTCTCCTTCTTAATCTATCTTTACTTAATTATTAAAGTTATAGCAGTCAATGAATTAAAAGGCCGGTAGCAAAGAACTACAATTAATATATCTAACATCGTTTATTTCCAAAATCTTAAGCTACCTGATTCAATCTGATAAATTAAATCCAAGAGTCGTCAAGCTCCCACGCGACTCGTGACTATCTCCATCAAGAATTTCCCGCCGTCTGATTAAACGCTATTGTTTTTCTGCCATCCAAAGCCACCGCGCATGACCACATGATCTCTGTGACGCATACACCGGAGAGGGACCATGGGCGTGACCACAGATGTTAATCAATCCAAAGGGAATTTCCCCGATTTCTCTCGATGCATTTCGAACCAAGATATGAGAATAGTGGCGAATTACGCCACGACAATAAATTAATTACTAAGGCCCCTTTAAATTTAGAATAGTCATTCTTTTCCCACTAAATCCTTGACATATATATGTATATATATATATATATATATATACAGAGATTATTGAAATGCTGACATCCGAAATAATAAGTAATATAGTTAGTTATTCGATGCATTACATAACATAAAATGCACAGTATTGCTTTAAAATTTCTTCAATGAATGGTGTAAGGTTTAAAGTCATTACTATTAAGCTAGAGATAATAGGGAATTAATATTCATAGTCAGAATCAAGTAACATTTTATAATGCATGTATGTAAGTTTGTGGGTATTTATAAAATTTTTGCACTTATTATACCATTTTTTTTATTACTAACCATTTTTTAAATGTTCACTACCCAATCGCTATTTTCTAGAGGTTTTGTAAACGTTTTGCTCAAATTTTACTCAACTCTTACTCAATAACGTGAGAGAGATAGCGATAAAAGTTACATTAATTCAGAAATACACATTGTGTACATCTGCTCAGCTAAATGATGAGGTATTTTTGTGAGGAAGTCAATCTGCAAAGAGAATACATCCGGAATAGCAACAGAGATATATGACCCGAAGAAGCAGTCTCACACTAGGGATGCGGCATCGATGTCGATGTTTTCAAAACATCGTTGTTTCCATAAAAACATCGATTTACTGAAGCCGATTTTTTTTAACATCGATGTTTTGTGCTCGATGTTTTACGTTGTTCGATGGTTGTTTTTTTTTCAATGAAAAAGCACCATAATAAAAAAATTAACCACCTAGCATGATTTTCACACTCAGTAAATGTAAACTCAAAAATTCTTTTAAATGATTTTGCCGTATTCTCTATATGAAACCAATTCTTTTGTCTTGTGTTACAGTCATGAACTTCAGAATTTTATTTTACTTTATTTTGTTTTACAATATCATTTAAGCCTCCTGGAAGTAAATTATTCTCCAACTTGTAAATTAATGACTTGATATTTACAATAATTTTTCACATTAAACCAATTTAAATTAGAAAGCATTGTGGATTTTTCTTTAAGGCTTTGGTCCTATAAATTGTTTTTATAGCAATAATTTCTTCCTCAATTTTCTGGTAAAAGTAATAAAATGTATCATGGAAATTCTGTGATATTCGCTGACTCTATCAACCAAGTTTTGGTCATTTGCGTCAACCAAATCGAAGAGTAAAATAAAATCAACCCCCCCCCCCCAACGACTAACCGAAGTAACATTAATGTTAGAGGTTATTAAACCTGTTTAAAAAAATGGATGTACAAAAACATCAATGTTTAAAAATATGGATAGTGTTTTGGCGATATTTTATTAGCATCGATGTTTTAATACAGAATATCGATGTTTCAAAACATCGATGTTTTGTTGTCGATGTCGCATCCCTATCTTACACTGGTTAAGTATCCACTGTTATCCAGATGAGTGAATGCAGTTAAGACTCCTTTGTATTAACCCTACTGAATTCGTTCACCTCAGTGTTAACCTATGGATAAAATATGTCTGTAATTTATAGTTACATAAATACTGATAATCAAATAAAAAATGGTATTTTCAGATAACCTGAACTTTTCTGCACTTTGCAACAGGATTCATTTTATAAATTTCGTCCACTGAAGGAATTGATGAGCGTTTAAAACACACTAGACCAGATTTTTTCCCCGATTAATTTAAATTTAAAAAAAAAAAATTATGTGCATTTTTTAATAACTAGAAATGCTCCTAGGTGTACAATTTCCTTCTCTACATTATCTATATCTACTTTAATTACGGAGTACAGTTAAACATTTTTTTTCAATCCAAGTCGGCAATCCTTGGACACATTTTCTCCATAGGTTGACATTGAGGTGAGCGAATCCAATAGGGTCAGTACACAACAACCTTAACAAGAAAAAATAATTTAATTTGCTGGGCTGTGCTACAAGTTAAGAATATCGTCTTTGTACTGTTTTCGGTGAGAAATTTTCAGTTTTCGGAAGTTTATAGAGATATCTGACTTCTACCGTTTCTAGGATATATGTATATTGAAGTCACCCTCCAATAAAGTAGTAATGACACTTTTTGAAATAGATGAATAACAGAGTTTATTATTCCCTTGACACATATAACGTGCAGTGTAAAAACAATACTGAGTAAAGACTGGTACAAAATGTTATAAATACTATGCAAGGAAAGGAAGTTCAAGTACTGACAATACATATAAAGTCAGACCAGTGATGCTGCAAGGCAATTCACTATTACTACCACAACAACATCTTTATGCTAGAGTGGCAAAAACTCGCTTAGGCTTGGAAGCGATCTAGCTATGAGCCAATGAAGGCAACTCGCTTAAAGAGCTCCAAACAAACCAGTCTCTTCCGCGATCTGGCTACCCTGTATTTATAGTAATTGTTTATGCTGAGTTTAGCATTTTTTTTTGTAGATTCTTTGGATTTATGCAAATACAGTGATCGATTATTGTTAATCGATCATTAGGTAGACCTTACAAGTTTAGAATAAGTACGTATTTTTCCATTAGCGGTATATTATAATTTCAGTTGTTAATTGATATTGCTTATCCCAATTTCAATTGTCACTGTGTATTTGGGGATGAGGAATTTTCTGTTAATAATTTAAGATACGATACCATACCTTATTGAAAAAATTTTGACTATTATCAAATCAGTTGAGGGTCGGAAATTCATATTTTTTAGCAATGTTGTTTAAAATATCGGATCCACAATGCGTGAGACATTGACTTTCAAAATTCCTTTGGTAAATTAAACCCCAGATCACTTGTGAAACTATAATATATATCACAGCGTCGCTGCGTGATGCATGCCCAAATCTCCTTACAGGCTCTTGGTGTAATGGACATTTAATTATAATCTCCCATTACTGAATCACTTTGAATGCCTAGGAAGCATGAGGCGTCGACTAATGTACGTGTTTCAATGCCATTTTAGCTGGCATTAAAACAGCGCTATTCATATCCAGATGATCTTTAAAATAGTTATTTTATGAAAAATTCTGAACTCATTTGTTTGGGGTTGTTGAAGTTTGTATGAAAAAAAATAACTAATTTCATACTTTTTTTATATATAAATACAAATAAATTGCATAAGTGTGTCTCATAAATTTTATTATAAAATGAGTACTGGATATCTAGCAATTTTAAGTTTTTCTTTAGGGTTTAATTGTATTTTCTTACCTAAGGGGTCATTTTCTTCTATTTTTCTACATATAATGTTACAGTAGGGACTGTACTATAATACTTATTTATCGATATTATTTATTTAGGTGGATATATTCAAAGCTGTTTTAAGTAAAAGTGGTTTTCTTTAAGTTGATATTTCAACCATTTTCAGTAAACAAAATTTTTCTAAAAAATGCTCTAGTCCCCCTAATATATCCCCGAATCGCTGTTTCTCTTATTAGGCAGTGTGATGAAAGCAACCATCTGGACTAATTTTAAGAACTGGGGCAGTGAGTCGTGGGAGAATTGACCCGAAAAAGGCGTGGAGATATGCAACTCAAGCTGACATAAACAGAAAGATTAACGTCTCATGTGGACCATAGGGTAATTTTATGCAATATAGTGCAAGACCATAAATTGAGAAGTTTGTCTTACATCCTTCTTTATAAGAATCCAGATTTGTTAATGTATAACTTATTTTTTTTTTACCACAGAAATATTTTGTCGCAAAGAAACCTTAGTTTGGAAGAAAATTCATATGTCTTTAGAATTAAAGTTATGTTTAAATACAATGTGCATTTTCGTAAAAGATTTGATGTTACATGGTCAAATTGAATTAAATTAGTCAAATGCAGGCAGAAAAAATTGCTGAGATTAGAATGTTGAATGATTAACAGATGAGATGGATTTGGAGCCATTGCTCTCCTATGAAATGATATTGATTTTTTTCTCCGACAGTTTAATAGCTCACCTGGAATTATTTCTAAACTTGTAGATATGGTTTCAGCAATGAAATAATAGACAGCTTTCAATTATATTAAAGAGCACATTGATCTTATATAATTAAGAGAGATTTTTCTTTCCGCAAATTAAGGGGGTCCGGGACACATTTTGAAAATTTTTTTATTTATTGAGTTAAAATTTTGAATTTTTTTGTGATGGATAACCATATAATTTGTAAACAAAATCACATCATAAAACTTCTCAAAAAGTTTGTAAAAAATTTTAAAATTTAAAATTTTGAATAAAAGTGGGGTAATTTAAAATCGTTATAACTCGAAATATTATTTGTCGAATTTCAAAATTTTTTCATTTAATTAAACAGAAATATTTAAGTTTTAATTTTGATTCACCATTTTTTTAAATATTAATTTTAAAAAAATTAAAAATATTTAGATTAAAAATTACGAAACAAATTATGTAACTTATTTTTAAAAAATCATATTTTCAAAAGTAAATATTTGTTTCAAATTTGCTGATTCAAAATTAAAGTAAAATAGTTGATAAAGACTTGTTACAAGTTTTAACCATATATCTTTAACAGTTCTTGACTTATAACAATTTAAAGACGAGAAATGGGGAAATATGCCAACATGCAGAAAAACGCACTTACAGGTTTAAAGAACGATTGGCTAGTATTAGAATGTTGCAAAAAAAATAATAATTTCTCCTGTTGTAATTAAGATAAAAACATGATTTAAACGTCATTTGAAGCGCAAAAGATACCAAAAATTTTTAATTCAATAAAATGTTTTTCGAAATTTCGAACAATTTTGTTTCCTGGACCCCCTTAAAACTGTCATTTAGCTAAAAGTCTAATTCTACCATTTTCAAAAGATTGAACTGTGACTACCTAAAATCTATCCTCAATCTGATTATTATATACTTTTTTTGATAGTGTGATTTTGTCTAAAAATAAGGGGTTTTAGAGGAAACAACAAACTTTATTTTTTTTTTGAAATCGTTGATGCAATTAAATAAAATAAAACTTTTTCCATTTATTTATAAATTTTACCATTAGCTCGTAAACTACCTGCGAGAGCACTGTTTGCTTTTGACTATAAAACCAAGCATTATGAAGATAAATATATACTTAAAATATAGTGTGATCCGAGACCCACGCAAACCACAATTCGAAAGTGCCTTATTACAGCAAAATAATTCGTGTAGATAATATCAATGTTTGTCGGGGCATCATTATACTAAGTGTTTCATGAAAAGCAATAGTCCTAATGTGCACTCTAAATGTTTAAACTACTATCCGTTGATTTAGTTTACTGTATTTACTCCGGCTTTTAGAGAAAACCCTATATCTGCTTACTCAAGTTTGAAAAGTTTTTACAACGATAGTGCAGTGAGACAGAGGAATATCCATGTTTACACGCTTGGGAAAAAAGTATTAATGACAGCAATAGAAAGTCAAATCAAGGTTTTGGAGCAAGTCAACCTTGACACTCATGGGATACATTAGTCTGTATACAATCGAATCAATTGCACAAACGATTTGCCGTTATCAAGCAGTTTGAAATTATAGGCTGCGTTACGCTTGGACGCGCCCAACATATTTTTTTCATGTTTCTCATTTAATAGAAGATCTAGTAAATAGAATTTTTTTCAAAATTATGAGCACATTCTAAGATAATTTTTTTCTATTTGTTTTTACATTCTTAAACATACATATAATATAATCCTGAAGGTATAATATGTACAGTGAAATTATATGTGTAGACATAGGCATAAGCATAATTAACTTTAGAGGCTCCTGGGAACTAGAACTCCATATCATCTGTATTCAGTGTGGAATGTATCATGATTACCGTTCTCTAAAATTGATAATAATATCACTGAGAATGTGTGTGAAGAAAGAGAGGAAAAAAGAAAGAAAAAAGGGAATTAAATTAAATTACAGAATGTTTTAACAGTTTAGGTTGGTAGGTAATGAAGAAATAACTGGGAGTGTAGAGAATAGATTAATAAAAGAGAGAGAGGATTTTGGAAAAAAAAATATTTAACCTGAGACAATCGAGGAAGATTCAAAGAGAAAGGACGGCCGGATAGAGATCCAATGAGAACGAAACAGTGAATTCTACGAAGAGAGCTAATGGCAAATGAGTCAGTGGGTGGAACAACATGAATGAAGCTGTGGTTGATTGATCGGAGTGACGGTTCGGAAACCAGAAGTAGTCAAGTGAGTGGGGGTTTGAAGCAAGGAGAGGGAAAGGAAGTTAGCTGTTGTGAAGGGGAACAAACCCTGGGTTTATTATCAGAGTGGTCTTAGGCCGCCTGCGAAATTTTCTAGGGTCATAATCTGGGAGGTTAATTAGGTATTCATTATTTACTGCATATAGGTTATTATAAAAGTTTATTGCGAGTTCTTTGATATGATGTCTAATGGGCTGCATCCGATTCTTCAATCCATCATGGATGAATTCCGTTAATTATAAGTGTGTGTGTGTGTGTGTGTGTGTGTTTGTGTGCGTGTGTGTGTGTGTGTGTGTGTGTGTGTGCGTGTGCGTGCGTGTGTGTGCGTGTGCGTGCGTGTGTGTGCGTAATACTTTGCGTGTAATGCTTTGCGTGCGTGCATGTGAGTGTGCGTGCGTGCGTGTGAGTGTGCGTGTGTGTGCGTGTGTGTGCGTGCGAAAGTGTATGTGCGTGTGCGTGTGACTGTGACTGTCTGCGTGTGCGTGTGTATACCTAAATTACCGAATCTATAGTCAACACTTACGTAAGGACGATATCCTTGAAAACGGTAGAGCGGTCATTAGGCGTGCTTTTCGACACCGACTCCAAAGCAAATAATTCAGTTAAACGGAATAATATTTTTATTACTTTAAACTCATTATGATTACCCAACAAGTTAAACATATTATACAAAAGGTAAAGGAGTAAAAGCTATTTACTTATTTACAAGCATGGATAATGGATAATAGCATCCTCTCAATCCCTGATTCAATTTATTAGTCAATACAACACACCAGCACACTTACACCAGCATACAGGAAATTTAGTTTCTGTTTACCACTTGACCTTCTGTAGTGCCAATTGCCCAGGCGACATTCAGGCACATATAGAAAGAACACAGAAATTAGTTATATACAGGGGAAATACAAGATGGAAATATAATTAAAACTGGTGTGGCGTTATTATCACACACACACACACACACACTCACACTGCTGGCCATTAAAATTGCAACACCAGGAAGGAAAACAAATTACAAAACTTTACATATTGTCCGTATAAAGCACAGTAGGAAGAAAAAATGATTAAATTTGTAGGCAATTTGTGGGTATACAGAGTTCGAAATTAGTACAGACAACTGCCGCCTCTGGCAGCTAAAACGGCTCTAACCCCGTTAAACCCGTTGAACTGACCTTGGTTGACAGATATGGGCAAGTCATTCCATCCTGCTTTAAGTCTATGCCACACTTCATCAATGGTAGTGGCTGGAGAGCGGTGGCGGCCCAGTCTCTCAGCAACCCATCACCAGATGCTTTCAATGGGCGAGAGATCTGGGGAACATTTTGGCCAGGGCAACATATGAACACTCTTTGTGTCGACGTAGGTCAGGACACGATGGGCACACATGCGGTCTTGAGTTATCTTGATGAAAGATGACGTCTCCGAGGCCTCGAAAATAGTTCATAGACCCAGGCCTTAAGATCTGAGAAATGCAATGCTGGTTGTTCAGATTACTGACGCCGCGAAAAGGAGGTGTTCGTGTCGTGTACCCAATAGCTGCTCATATCATCACACCAGGTGCAGGACCCGTATGGCGATATCGAATGCAAGCAGGCCACGTGCGTTGTCCTCGGTGCCTCCGGACGCGGATACGTCCATCATGATTCTGTACACAGAACCAGAACACGTCTGAACAGACGACGTGGTCCATTACTGTTGTCCAAATTTGTCGTTGGGCGCACCACTGTCACCACGAGTCTCTATACTGCAGTATCAAGGGTAGCCGCAATAATGGGAGAGTGAGAAGTTGAAAGGGAATATATAGATACGCCTACGAATCGAGGAATGGTCAAGAAGGGATACACGTTGTAAACCACGAACCAATAAGGAAAAGGAGAGTCGAAAAAGAATTAAGGAAAATAGAGGATGGAAGATTTATGGAGGTGGATCAGGAACTGGAAGCAAGAAAATATTTACGAAGAAGAAGAATATAAAAATTTATTGATGATTAGACAGCTCCGATGACTAGAGACATGTTCGTTTGATATTTTAGCCGGAGAATTGATTATTTTGGATGAGGATGTTAGTTCCCGCTGATCGGCCAGTAGTAGAATGGAAATGTATCCAGCGGAACTCTACGTGGTGATGACAGAAATTATTCTTTAAACGATGAACGAGTGAGCCCTTATGAAGTAGAAGTGTACGACAGAAACAGTTATAACTACGCAATCAGCCCTGCCAACTGATAGAGGTTAGCCAGAGCCCGTCGAATATGCAAAGATGATGATGATTTACAAAGCACCTTGTCGAATATGAGAAGTGAAGACTATTGAGGCGGAATAAATGAGACGCAAGCCACTTAGCATGTCATCGTCGATCAAACTTCACCTCAGACCGAGATCCCTCAGTCTGAACCGATGTCCATAGCTGTGATGAGAGTGACTCCCGTAGAACCATGTCAACAAACCATAGATTCCAGAGCATACCCCAAAAGGGAGGTAAGTCTTTTGTTATCCTGGTAAATGCTCACTTCGTTCAATTTAAAAATGAATAATTCAAGCATGTTAAGTCGCGCATATGAGATATAGTGTACATTATACTGCATACTGAGGATAGGGATATTAAATTAATGAGATTAATGATAAACTGGTTGTATGAGTTGTGCTGTCATATTTATGAAGGGTGAATAAGATTTAAGGAACTTACTGATAGGGTTGATTATGACATTTTAATGAACGAAGAATTATATGAATATAAATGATAATTTTTAATAATGGAATCTTGATAATGATATACTTAGATAATCTTGAGAATGGTATATGCAAATGATATGCTTAGTAGAAAATGATAAATGGTAAAATTGATTTATTGGTGTATTATTTAGTAATTTTTATGAAGGTAGTTATGTTGAATTATAATAATTGTATGTCTATGTGTTTAATGTCAATAAATCAATTTGTTATTTAAACTCAAAGTAATAGTGTGATTGCGACAACGAATTAGTCTATGTTCTAACACTATACTAAATGGGGTTGATCGTGATTGTATTGATTCTTTTCATTAAAAATTGATCAATATAACCTCACGATTAATTTCCCCGTCACATCTGTCCTCTCGTGTGTTGGTGGAGGGAGGCCGTTGAGTTCCTGCATGGCGTTCAGTATCACCTTCCTGAACCCGTCGATTCCATATTCGCATGATAGTGTAAGGACTTCGCCTAAAACTAAGACTGACAGCCTTTAATATTTACAAAATGCTTTATTTGCATCCCGATTAAATATAGGCTTTATACAATAATTACAAAAAAAAATAAGCACTATCTGAGGCTATTTCGCGGGGTTCAGGATATCATAATGGAACTCGGCAGGCTCTCCTTCTCTGGCACGCGTTCGGCGACGAGGGGTTCTTCACACCTGTAAAAACGAAGTCAACTGCCCCCATTTACATCAAGGTGGCGAATATATATCCTCGCCCATCTCTTTGGGTGGTTCCTTTTAAGTTACCGCTTGCCGCGCTGTGCCTTCAAGCGTCTGACCAGCCGACACTAGTCTTTCATCTGGACTCCATTGTCAACTAGGGAACCGTTTCAAAAGAGGTTCCTTTCTTGAAGTGTATCGAAGAGTCACTACGACACGGCTTTGTGTAACTAAACGGAAGGTCACCTTTCGGCACTGATAAAACACCTTAGATGACAAAGACGGGTGTCCCTTGGAATTTACCCGTAGGGACCGTCAAGTCATTACAGTCTATAATTCTTCCCCTCCCTAGATGTTTTTCTGCAGAAATTTTCACCTGCAAAAAACAGAACAAAAACATGGTCCTTCTCAGGACAATTTCAATTATAAAACTTTTCCCGAAGGCAAATGCACACCCAATTGACATTACGAGTAGACCGTTAATTTTGATCAAACTCTGGCTTTACCTTCATGAAAGAAAATTTTTAACTGTACTTCAAAGTATCATTTTAAAAGCACATCAAAAGGAATTTATAATTAAAATTTACGCACTTTAAAATCTCTAATAAGAGAACATGCCGTAGCAAAGAAATTATAAAAATTACACAATAATATAACAAGTCATGGCAAAAATTTTAAATAAAATCGTATACTAATACATGTCATATCAAAAAACTTTAAATTCATAGAACACTAGTACATACACATGACACTACATAAAAAACATTATAACTAGTAAATCACTCAACTGGGATCCCATAATTTACCTTAATTGTGATCACATGACACAAATAAATTCTCAAATTGATATTAAACACAGTTATAATGAAACAACTTTACACAAATCCAAAATGGATACCTAAACTTCATACAGAACATATCATCACGGTTACTAATACACATGAAAATTTTAAATTTCTTACTTATCTTTTAATACATTTAACACTTATCGTCATAAAACAATTTAATACTCGGCTTTCCGTAAATTCTGGATCAGGGAACTTAATTCGTTCACGATTACCTGTGATCCAATCTTTTCCATTTAAGTGGACAGTCATCAGTGACCTAAATTTAAATATTCATTTTATCCTACTATAGGATTCACAATCGATTTAGGGTCTAATTTTTCAGTACTGACTGACATAAAATTATAACAAAATAGCTCATTGGCTCATTCCTTATCAAAAAAAACTCACAAACTTCACATTCCTGTTAATCACTTTGTTTCTTTGACAACACTTACATTTATCTGTTGTCGTAACAACTTTTCAGACAAAACTTATCGATTTCACAATAATTCATTCAATTGCGGTATTCAAACACCGTACGGAGTGCATTTTGACTCCAATTACTACCTTCTTAGGTATACACAAAACATACACATTTGCATTTAAAAGTTAGCCATCACCTTTCTGAGGCATTCTACTGGCTTATGCAACAAACAAAACAGAACATAAAATGTTACAATTGAACATTAATTAAAACCTATCTGAGGCATTCCAACACGGCATACATAAAACCGTCATATGGCGTTTGCCACTACAAAACCGTTATATTATGATAACGTCAAAGGAATTTCACTTGAATTTTCCTTTAAAGCAAAACTCAACTTCTATGGTCGAGTCGCTCAAATTTACAAACAATTACATGTTACACTTCATAAAAAAAAACATTACTCAAACGAATACACATTAATTTCTGGTCACATTTTTACACTGAAACTACAATTAATCAACATACTTATAATATACATTTAAACTTTTACGACTAAACTTCGGCTTAGCCTGGTGTTCGGCGGGAATTAACAGTGTTAAGACGTTTCGTAGAATTCTTAACATTAGGGCATTTCCCATTTTGACATTTGTCACAAGCCGACACGTAATCATTTATATCTAAGTGACAATATGGCCAGTAAAAATACTGAGTTAATGATTCTTTCATCTTAGCAACGCCTAAATGAACATTAGTATGTTCGTGGCAGAGTCTTTTTAATTTCTCTCGATACTTTCGAGGCACAATAAGCAGGTTTCTAGTGGTTCCATCGTTATTTTTTTTCTGGTAAAATAACATCTCGTTTACCACCACGTACTTATTTTCTTCGGGCGTCTTCTTTTTCGCCCTATCAAAAATTACTTTTAATTCTTCGTCCTCACTTTGTGCAACTCTAAATTCTTCGGGCGAAGTCTTTAATAAGTCGGGAGTAATTATTTGTTTCTCCTGGAGAGGCAAGATAGTCGCGCTCTCTTCCGAAGTGATTTCTTCTACCGCTTCTGATCCGGGAATCACTTGCTCTATTCTCGTTTTTTCATCTCCCGTGTCTCGTCTTTCTCTATCAAATTTTAGTTTTTCGGCCCGAGTTTGCACAGTACTTTTCACCGGAACTTCAACATTCCTGTTGATCTTCTCAAGCAAGGCTGCCGTTTTATTTCCTAACAAATAGTGTTTCTGCTCGAATTCCGTATTGCTGACAGCTGCTCTAGTTCTGGTGTGGCCCCATTCACATTTTAAATCGACCTCTGCTATAGGTAAGCAAACGGATGAATCTAACACAGGTGCACTGACATAAACGTGCTCTCCTGTGTACATATGGGGTTGTACCAAATTTTTAGAAATCAGATCAATGCTCGCTCCTGTGTCTCTCAGAATAGACGTAGATTTTCCATTAACGACTCCCTGACTGATATATGGAGTCATCACGCCACTCGAGTCTCCTCCACTAGTTTCTGTTGCCGCAATAATTTCTGGTTTTTTAATCTTAGGGCACTGTGGTCTCAGGTGGTCATAAGAACCACATTCGTAGCAACGGAGCTGTTTTCTTTTCTCAAAAATTCTTTCCTTGTTTTGTCCACTAGAAGCTTCTTTTTCCACATCTTTTTTTTCTTTCTTCTCTTCCTTAAAATTATGGTTATTTTTAAATGGCTTATTAAATTTATCTGTGGACTTTTGATTCTTTGGGAATTCTCTTGTTCGGAAACTGTCTTGCAAGCTTTCATACTTATCGATTTTTTCCGCTAATTCTAAAGGAGTATTAATCTGCATCCACTGCTCCAAAAAATGATCTTTTATATCGGCAGGTACCCGTCTCTTCATCTGTTCCGTTATGTGTAGGTCTCTCAGTTTCTTAAATGTAGTGATTTCTAAATCTGCTATCCATTCATCATAATAGCCACTAAGCTCATGGGCATAATTCCTCCATGACTTATCTGCGAGTTTAGGATGGCGATAAAACAGTTGTTTTAATTTTTCTGTATTCATCCTAAATCTCTGGAGAATCATCTCTTTTACGTAGTCATAATCTTTTGCCTGTTCTGGCGATTCTCTGGCCATCATGTTGGAAATTTCTGGGGTTAGTACCCCTAACAAATATGGCACCCAATCTTGTTTAGGGACTCCCGCCATCTCTGCTCTTCTCTCAAAATTAATTAGATACAGGCCCATTTCGTCCCGTTTCTCGTCAAATTTCTGCATGGTTTTAAGGAGCTGAATGTTCTGAGTTGCGTCTGCATCTCTGTCCCTCCCATTTCGGGCTCTATTGTCTCCATTAATTCCTAACTCCAGTCTCCTTATTTCGAGAGTAAGTTGGTCTTGACGAATTTTGTCTTCTCTTTCTCTCTCTCTCTCTTCTCGTTTCGCTTCTTCTTGGCGAAGTCTCTCTTCTCGTTTCGCTTCTTCTTGGCGAAGTCTCTCTTCACGTTCCTTTCTATCTTCAATAATACGCTCTAGTGCGAGTCTAGCGTCTTCTTCGACGTAATTTTCGTTTTCTGTAATGATCTTCTTAATTTCGAAAATCTTAAGCGTATCGTCAGCTAGTCCTCCTAACTCTTCTAAAAGTTCTAAAAGGTCCCCTTTCTTACCCTTATTTAAAAAGGACATTTTTCTAACTTTAGGGTAACTAACTGTATGATAACCAATAAAGTTTTCCTCAGCTACTAGCAATACCTTCCTACGGTATGTGTCCTAACCGGAACTAACAAATTCAAAACTGATCAATTTTAGACCGAACTATAATTTTAGCCCTTATGAACACCAAACTAGCACCGCACAATATAAACATTCACAATTTACTCAATACCTATCAAATCAAAATACCGAACTCTTACACAGAATACACATAAACAGAATTCTCAAATTAATCAATGCTCTATATAGATTTCTCACACAGTAATACACAAATACTAAATTATCACTGTTAATATCAAAGCATAAGAAACTTAAATATATCTGTTACTATTAAAAGAAAAAAAAATACTAAATAAACACTGCAAAAAAAAATTCACTTTCTTTAAAAATAGAGAAAAACATACAGTATTTGCAATTAACAAAACACAGAAATTGGCTAAACTTATTGCAATTCCTAACAAACAAAAATTGGTTCTTTACTTGAACACTAACTGGTTACTCATTCATATACCATAAAAACACACAGAAATTGGTTTTACTTATCACAATTCCTAAAACAATAGTTCCTACTTAGAACTTCAAATGGTTAACTCATACACCATTAAAACACAGAAATTGATTTAAATCATCCAAATTTCTAATATAAAATATCAGTTCTTAATACGAACTCTAAATGGCTATTTATACATATACCATCTAAAAAACACAGAAATTGATTTAATTCATCAAAATTTCTAAAATATCAGTTCTTAATACGAACACTAAATGGTTAACTTGTACATATACCATCTAAAAAACTCACAGAAATTGATTTAATTCATCAAAATTTCTAAAATAAAATATCAGTTCTTAATACGAACTCTAAATGGCTAACTTGTACATATACCATTTAAAAAAACACAGAAATTGATTTAATTCATCAAAATTTCTAAAATATTAGTTCTTAATGCGAACTCTAAATGGCTACTTATAAATATACCATTTAAAAAAACAATAAAATAATTTTTACTTATTGCATTTATACAAAACCATTATTTAGTTTTTAAATCAAAGCCAGAATCTGATAAAAAGAATCGGCCTACCTGTAATCCTTTCGTTCATCACTGATATCCTATGACTCTTCTGACACCAGTTAATAACAGTCTGTAAGGACTTCGCCTAAAACTAAGACTGACAGCCTTTAATATTTACAAAATGCTTTATTTGCATCCCGATTAAATATAGGCTTTATACAATAATTACAAAAAAAAATAAGCACTATCTGAGGCTATTTCGCGGGGTTCAGGATATCATAATGGAACTCGGCAGGCTCTCCTTCTCTGGCACGCGTTCGGTGACGAGGGGTTCTTCACACCTGTAAAAACGAAGTCAACTGCCCCCATTTACATCAAGGTGGCGAATATATATCCTCGCCCATCTCTTTGGGTGGTTCCTTTTAAGTTACCGCTTGCCGCGCTGTGCCTTCAAGCGTCTGACCAGCCGACACTAGTCTTTCATCTGGACTCCATTGTCAACTAGGGAACCGTTTCAAAAGAGGTTCCTTTCTTGAAGTGTATCGAAGAGTCACTACGACACGGCTTTGTGTAACTAAACGGAAGGTCACCTTTCGGCACTGATAAAACACCTTAGATGACAAAGACGGGTGTCCCTTGGAATTTACCCGTAGGGACCGTCAAGTCATTACAATAGTCATGGGATTCCCATGAATGCGAGTAGCAATATCGCGGAACCATAATACGCACTTTCGAAAGGCCACGATCCTTACGCTATCGAATTACAACACGTGCTGGTAGCCGTTTCTCCTTCTTATACGAGGCATAACAAGATCTTCTCACAAACAACAAACATTAAAATGTGATTTCCTAATGAGAAACCCGCTGCGTAACTTTCTTTTTATACAGAGTTTAAGATGCCGTTTGTTCCTCCTGCCTCGTTCGATTGCGCTTAAATGCTAATCATTTGCATATCCCAGCATCTTCTTCGTTTCATGCGAATTTGACGTTTTGTATCATCCTTCCTTCATAGTGTTGCAATTTTAATGACCAACAGTGTATATTTATAGAGAAAGATATCAAATCTTCAATTAAACCGTAATTGTTTCTCGCTTTAAAAACACAATCCAATTAGACTCGTGGCTCCTTGAATGCATTAGCTTTGGTTCTGAAAGCTAAATAATGTTTACAGATATATGGAGAAGCTTTACGTATCGTTATGATACATTTTAAAACCCAGATAAAATTGAAATTTTTAAAGACTAGAATATGCAGATTAAATTATATAAAAAATAATATACATGATAAAACAATATAAAAAGTGTTAGAAAAAAAACTTTTAGAAAAGTTAGTTTGATTTGTTCTCGTTTGACATACCTAATTGTTTTCAGTTTGATGTTTTAGCATGTTGGCTACTATCCTCAGGCTCTTGCTGCAGCGTGTTTATATTTATATTTATATTTTGCTGAGCCTTAGGCATCTCAAGTAATTAGTTGTTTGAAGAATTAGAGCACTTCAAAGTGCTGAGTCAACACTGTTTTCAACACTCGGCTTTATGCCAAATTCTGCCATACGTTGTCATACATTTTAGAGGCGATTGTTAAAAGCCTCATGGCGATGCCAATTTGAGAGGAAAAAATTTGTCGATTGCGTAGGGGTGCGAAGGGGTGTGACGGTTTAACAACGCAGGAAACTTCCTGCAACATATTTTTCTTCTTTTTTTGAAAAAATATGCCTCAAAATAAAATGAGAAATTTTTAAAAATTGTTAAATGATTTTTTTTTTATGATTTGATATTAAAATGAAAAATGCTTAAAAAGTCATTAGGAATTTCTATACATCCATATCTGTTCCGAGAAGGCATATATCCTTTCCTTAATTTCGGCCAGTACCTGAAATTAAGTTCAGCAAAGACTACAATGCTCGAAATTTTAAAGATGGGAATTTAACTGAATGGGAGGTCATTAAAAAGTCACTTTATTATTCAGTGTAATCTAAATTTAAATCACTTGAATTGCTTTGATGAAATGAAGTAGATATTTACAATAATGAATTTCAATCGATGTATTCAGTTCAACGAAGAAATGATAAATGTTTCAAATAATATACATTTGTCCATTTGTCGAATTTTGATAGCATTTTGAGAGAAACAATAGAAATGGTTCAAAATTATAGAAACATTTTCATAGTGATATAATTATACTTTCATAGAAACTTTAAAATATGGCTTTGAATTTTTAATTTATTTAGATTAGTACGATATGAAGAAATGCGTGTAATCCGTGTTAAAACGATAATATAAAAATGTTACACATATTTCACAATGTACATAAATGAATTGTAGCTTATTTTACAAAAATTATGAATTTCTAGACTGAAGTATACTTTTATGTTGCGTAGGTGGAATGAATATTTAACATTATATAATGAATAGTGCATTATTAATACATTTTTCCTATACTTTTTTAACGAGATTCGATATCTAACTAGTTTTTATACATAATTCATAAAATAATAACTATATAGAAAATATGTAACAATGAAAACACATTTATTAATGAAGAAAATTATACGTTACGCAACTATTTTTATAATTTTCTGGAAATTATGAATAAAATTTATTCTTGAAATATTATATTAGTTTATAGTAAAAACTTAACTATAACTAAAAAGTAATAGCAAATATCCCCAATTAATAATATATGTTCCTACATTGTTCTTAAAAAAATGGAAGAAGATCATTCTACGAAGAACTAATACAAAAACAAATTTAATATTAAATTGAAAACAAAATTATTCTTGCTTTATTTCCTTAACAGCAGTTCTGCAGCATTTCATTAGAACTAAACATTAAACTGCGCATCAGTTTTAGTTAAGATTAATATTTTATCTATGAATGAATGCCATTAAATATGTTCTTCAAACTCATTTTGAGTCTCATCGTGCTTGACAACTTTTGAAATTTTACATAATTATTTTTTGATACTTATAAGTTTTTGGTTAACATATATCCCACGATCCAACTTGAATTACGACAATTTAATATGGTAGCGAAATTTGAAATATGCATTGTGCTTTTGCATTAAACATTAGATATTTGTTTAACAAATTTTTCATCGGTTAGACTACAGCTATCTTCTATTAAATGGATTTTATACTATATGTTTTAAAATCATGCAATTTTCCGAGCAATGCAAATGCATTCAACATACACTTTTTAAAAGATACTGTTCAAAGAAAGATACACACATTTCTTAATCTTAGTTTTTAAGCAAAAATCCTTAAAAAACATTTATCTAGAAAAGGGTTATTTTGACTGTTTTTGAGCTGTCCTAGATATAGAAGATCATAAAACACTCTACTATCTATCTTCTCAGCAGAAATATGTAGCAGCTGGACTCTTACCCTGTTCGGTGAATTTTTCCCCTAATGCCCAGACTCGTATATAACAATTGGCAGTAAATCTGAGGGAACTTCATTTGTCCACAAACACCAAATTAGCTTTTAGTAGTGACATGGTATTAGTGATGTAATGCGAAGCAGTCTGTTTACAAGTTTTAAACATAAATATTTATGGAATTACCAAGATTTGGGATATTAACTTTTAGAAATTTTTGAAATTTCTATATTCAAGTGGTATTGCGGGAGATGGTGGGGTTAAGCTTTGAATTATTTAGTATATTCAAGTCTAAGACTTAAAGCAGGAAACGAAAAGTATAACTTCAGATCTTGATCACTGGCCGAACTTCGGAGAAATATATTTCTTTTGCTACAAGAAGTTCCTAAGAAATTAAGTGTCAAAATGTCGTAAACCACTTTTTTAAGGTCATGTGATAAAAAGAACATTGCTTTGCTAGAAAACCTTCTTTGTACTTGTATTTCGATCGCAGTTGTGCATTGAACAGATATCAAAGTGATATCTGTAATGATAGAAACAGAAAGACTCAGAGTTCTTTGAAAGAAGGTAAAGTGTTAAAGACCTTAAAATTCCAACTTCTGACAAGATTCCGGGGATGAAATGTTTTTGGATACAAGCACTCTCAGCTATTATCCAATGTCACAATGCCCTGTAACACATTTTCTAAAGCTTTAAACATAGTGCTTAAAACATTGTTTTTTAAACAACCTTTTTTTTTACTTCTATTGAAATCGCATAATTGCATTGGATCGACGTAGGTATCTTTAATGATCGAGGAAAAAGATAGACACACAAAAAGTGCATTGAAAGTAGAAACGATACTCAAAGGTCTTCGAAAAGAGGTCTATACTTGCCAATGCCATACTCAACGCACCATTTAAGGGGACACAGTACCCTGTCAATTTTTTTTTTATTTTAAGTATTTCAATAAACATTGTAATTGTATTGCATTTTAGCAGTCATTTTAAAACATATTCTGAAAGGTAAAATTTATTTTAACAGTAAATTTAATTAAAATTTTCATTTTTTCATTTTTTTTTCAATTTTTTAAAATCCTTATAACTTTTTCAAATATCAATATTTTTGCTCCAGTTTTTTATAGATAATGTATTTATGTCTAATATATAAAAATTGGCATGGGTTTTTTAGATACTTTTAAAATTACATTTTATATAAATTGTTTTCTATCATTTGCAGTTGAAAACGATGAAAACTGGCCCTTTGTTGTATATTTTTGAATATAAAAAAGAAATAAGCATGTTATTGCAGAATTCCATGCCAATTTTTATGCTATACATAATAAAAAACATGTATAAAAAGTTTAATACTTGTGTCTTAAATACAATAAAAGTTTTAGCACTTTTACTGCATGAATGTCAAGAAAAAACAAACATGGAGAAAAAGCCATTTAAAGTTTTCATTTGTTAAAAAAAGTCCCTTTAAATGAAATGATATACAAATTTTGTGGGTATTTATAATAGTCAATTAATATAATGTATATATAAAACATTTTATCCATCCAACTTCAATATAAAATATTTTATGCAATTTTAAAAACATGTCAGTGAACTGTAGAATATAGAGTCGACAACAACTGCTCTTGGTTTAAATTTGTTTTTTAAATTCAACAAATAAATCTTAATGTTAATTCCATGCGAAGTTTCATTAAGCGTATAATAAAGAATATGTAAAAAAACTTTTATATCTCTATCTGAATTATTAAAAAAATTATAACGTTCTCAATATATGACAGTTAAGAAAAGATACCATAAAGAAAAAATAAATCATGCTACTTGAGAAAGTCATACCTGAAATTTGTGTAAAATTAATGTGGAACTAGATTTGATGTACAAAGTAATGCATATGTGAAGCATTTCAACCATGTTTTAACATAAAAAATTTCCTTTAGGGTTGTAAAAGCATGAAATTTTTAAAAAAATCAGAAAAATCGATGTAATTTTCATTCATGAAACATACCATTTACTACCACATTTTCTGAGAAAATTTTAAAAGCATGCTTATTTTACTAAATTAAAATCCCCAGATTTATAGGTAACAAATATAACGAATAGAAATATAGAGTAAAGTTCAAGTAAAAGCATAAAAATATACACTTCAGGAAGAAAAAAAATGCTGATTATAATTTTTCAAACGAAAATAAATAGCTAGGTGCAGAACTACCATTACCATGTGTAAACAATCCAAACAGTTACTTTTAACGGTTACTTCTTTCGCTCTGGTGAACAAAAAAAATAATTTAATTATTAATTTGAGTTTTTAGGCTAGTGGAAAAAAATGCCACGCCCACTTTAAATGGTCACTTGTCCCTTTAATTTTCTGACAACATTATAAAAATCTAAATAACTTTTAAAGTATTCAAGATACAACTTTGAAATTTGGTGATCATATATAGAAAGGCTGGGATAATAATTTGAGTCAATAAAAAAAAAATCGATATTTTGACGATTTTTAGGGTACTGTGTCCCCTAAGGATATATGGTATTGTCCAAACACTGTGCATCATAATCTGCTTTCGCCACTACGTGGACGTAAAATAAACTCATTTTCTATAAAAATAGATTTAAATCCCCTGAAACCCCGATAAGAAAGATCAGCAATAAAAATAGCCTTTTTTAAAATCCCTTTTTCAAGGTTTAAAAAATGAAGTACATTACCCCATAACGGATTTGCCGAAACTTTAATATGAACACGTTTTTGTAACACATTCATTTTTAAAATGTCAATTTTTGAGAATTTGCGACATTAATTGAACAAATGCAGGCTGAAAAAAATATCAATTCGAAAAAAAAAATTAATTCTAGGTTTCCGTTTGCAAGGTTTTACTACAATTCCCGCATATTTCTGAATAGATGATTTAATAATCAATATATATTAATGACATTCTGTATTAATTTAGATTTTGGGATTTTAACTTATTTTATTTTATATAGGTTTCTACAGTCGACAATTATGTAACAATACTTTTTTCAGTGTTTGATATACAGGGTGATTTTTATTAAACTGACACTAATCAGAGTCACCTGTAGCGCGATCTATCAGCCGGAATTCCACCAAAATTGATAGAGGGACTAAGGACGACATGGGAAAGAGTTTCCATGAAAACAATAGTTCCAAGAGTCGACGATAGGGGAATATATGACACTGTTGTTGTCGACGCACAACAGAAATAAAACGAAAGTAAAACATCAAAATTCAAATTCATGACTACATAGTCGACAGCAGCGCCAGTATTTTTGGCTATAAATATCGGTGCAGATTCTGTTGTGTCATCGCTTTACAGAAGAAAGAGTAATCAATCGATTTTTTCTACTTGCATGGTAACCTCGCGCCCCGGACCTAATCCATGTGACTTCTTTCTATAGGGTTATTTAAAGTCCAAGGTCTATCTTAGTGGAGTCTAACTTGGCGGCCCTAAAGGTCAACATATCCCGGACTATGATGGACATTCCTGGTGACATCTTACTCTTGGCCGTTGAGAACGTAGTTTTCAGAATGTAATGGGTCGTCCACCAGGACGGTGGTCACATTGAGGGGGGTGAAGAAATGAATTTACTGCATAAAGCGGTGTTACAGTGACTTTTTTGCTATTCATGGTGGTTACATGAAGGGTTGAAAAGTGGATTTGCTGCATAAAGAGGTGTTCCAGTGAATTTTTTTTGTTATTTATTTGTCTGCTTATTACAACTTTTTCGGTATCCACCCCTTATCTTTATAGCTCGAAATACTGGCGCTACTGTCGACTACGTAATCATGAATTTGCATTTTGAACTTTTACTTGCTTTTTGTGCAAATTCTCGGGTGCATCGACAACAACAGCGCCCTATCGTCTCCTATCGGCGACTTTTGGAACATTTTTTTCCCTGAAACTCTTTCCCATGCCGTCCTTAGTCCCTCTATCAATTTTGGTGGATTTCTGGTTGATTGATCGTGCTACATATGTCTCTGAGTAGTATCAGTTTAATAAAAATCCCCCTGTATATTGTCTAAGATCACTTCCCTGGTGACATATCTCAAAGGTTCTTCTATTTTTCTCAAAAAAACATTCCTTGTTGCTCTGGCTAAACTCAGCTTCCCTTAAATCTGTGTGATATCAAAATTAGATAGTACGACGAAAATTGTAATGTATATTCCAAAATAGAAAATCTCTATTTTTTATAAAGGAATGCGGAAAGTCAACCATTGAGTTAAACCTTCGAGTTTGGGAGCCCTGAAAAAACAAGATATATTTTCGAAGTATTTTTAAAATCAAAATTTCATTTGGCAGTCTAACGAGTTAGTGCTGTAGAGGCCAGTTATAAAACAAGATTTAGTGAGATGTTAAAAAAATAGTGAAAATAAGTGCTTGAAGAGAGAGATTCTAAATTAAAGTGAGAGTATTTAGGGGTTGCCTTCCTGGTTGGCTTAGTCATATAAAATTTTAATTAATATTTTCTGTTCTTTTTTCATACAAGGCGCAACAATAAGTTTTGTTTTCTAATTCGGAATTAAAAGGTTTAATATCTTACAACGAGTCAATAAAAAATACGCCTTACATTTTTTTTGCAAACTTGCGAACTTAATGTTTAGATCCGCTTTTGTGACCACTTGGATTTTAAAATGCCCTACACTTCCCTCCTGTCCTTTTGTTCTAAATGGAGCTTATTCCGCTAATGTTATAATCAGAAAAAAATGGAATCACAGGAATTGATTTACATTCATATTTTTTTTCTAAAATATGTAGTATTATCATTAGGTTTGTACTTGAGTTTTAGGGAATGTGTTCTAATATTAATAAAAAAAATACAAATTAATTATTTTATTTGACCCTACGTTCATTAAGGTAACCGACTGGGTTTAAATGGAGTATTTCGGAGAAGACTAAATTTTTTTTATTAGTTTATTTAAAAGACCTTGCTTTTAGGTACACAAAACAGTTTTTATTTTGTCCTTACGATTTTGTCCTTACAAAAGTTAATACTTTTTTTGTTTTAATTGAAATACCGGAAGTGACATTTAAAAACTCCAGCAATAACACGGTGAATGTTGCATTTCAAGGGGAAATCAAATGAATTATTTTAACACTGATTTCTAAGAACTTATTTTAAAAGATTCCAAAACGGGAGACTTGGCGTCTTCAGATTAATGAATTTCACTTCTTGTCTGACTTATGGAACGCGCGTTTGTTATTACAAATTCATTTTATTTATATATATCTCTGAGAAGAATAAGGGATCAGGTGGTACCCAGACGCATTTTCATGAAGAGTGGTTTTTTAAAACTATTTTTTAATATTAAAAATTGACGAAACAGATTTTGACAATTCAAGAAGCTTTGTATTATATGCAATCTTTGGATTCTGATGAATACTCAGATGAAGGCAACATTATCTGTTTGCTCCCCCACGCCGTCGTAACTGAATGGCTCGGCGTAGCTTCTTAAGAGTTTCACAGTACAATTTAGCTCTTGTCCTACCTTAATGATCTTACCATTCATGGTCGTACCGCCAGAAATTTGTTTTCGCTCAAAAGTCTTATCTCTGACAGCACTTTACAGCCGGAGGGATTTTCGATTTTAATGTACGCTTTAAACTAACACAGCAAAGTAAAACAACTTTATAGAATAACTAGCTGAAAACCCGCGTTTCGCTACGGAGTACATTCAAAAGGAGTACACACACACACACACACACACACACATATATATATATATATATATATATATATATATATATATAAATAGTAAGGGATATTTTTTTGGATAATATCCAATCGTCTGCTGCATTAGAAAGAAAAAAAATATTTTTTTTTGTCTGTTTAGTTGTTATGCACGTGAAGATAAATTTATTTATTGTACCAGAAAAAGAAATCACGTGATCAGCATTTAATAAATTAAATTCTAAAAATTCATCTTTAAAAATTTGCTAAAAATCAGAACATAGAGGTAAAGGTTCGAAAAAGATTTCATATTAAAGGAAGTGTTGCGATTGGTTGTTGGTGCGGTGCTTAGCGTTAAAAAGGAAACTGAGATAAATTACTAAAAGTTATATTTACAAAAAATATTTACAATTTAAGTATTGAGTTTGCGTTAACATAGTAAAAGGTTGCGGTGACAAAATAAGACGCTCCGTATGGAGCGGTGCGAAGTTGCGTCTAGAGACAAAGGAGTCTTCTAGTGAAGTGTTCGAAGGGGGCTCAAGTTCAATGACCGGAGCTGGAGATAAGAGTCAGCGAGCGCCTCCTGCTGGAAGCACAGAGGGGTGTGGGTTAGTGATGCGACATCGATAACAAAACATCGATGTTTTGAAACATCGATATTCAATATTAAAACATCGATGCTAATAAAACATCGCCCAAAAACCATCGATGTTTTTAAACGTCGATGTTTTAGAACATCCATTTTTTAAAACTGGTTTAGTAATCCCTAACATAAATGTTACTTCTGTTAGTCGTGGGGGGAGGGGGGGATTTAATTTTACTCTCTGATTGGGCAAGCACAAATGACGAAAACTTGGTTGCTTTGGGCTATATTGATGACTAAAATTCTCGTTCTAAATACCGTCATGTTTTGCCTTCAAATGTCCAGATAAATTCGTGGTATTGCCAGAAGTTTTGAGGGACTTAAGGCAAATATTGCATTTCGCCAATTTGTCAGTGGTTTTGTAAAAATATTTCCAAACGGTACTTTTGGGAGGCATCTTACTAATAATATTAGCGTCAACTTATATAAAACTAGAACAAAACAAAAACTTAATGGATGCACTCGTGTATATACTATTTGTAAAATAAAACCCCATGGAAGGTTCTGGAGTGTCAGGAACATTCCAAGCGCTCTGATTGGTTCATTGGTTGTTAATTGCCATTTGTCTATTTGCTAAGGAATCATTCCCCCTTTTGTATTCGTCCTTTTCAGAATTCAGACTTACATTTACTGAGTGTGAAAATTATGCTACTTGGTAAATTTTTTTTATTACGTACTTTTTCATTAAAAAAAAACATCGAGACAACGTAAAACATCGAGCACAAAACATCGATGTTATAAAAACATCGGCTTCAATAAATCGATGTTTAAAACATCGATGCTTTTATCAAAACATCGATGTTTCGAAAACATCGACATCGATGTCGCATCACTAGTGTGGGTGGAACATTCTCCCACCCTATCAGGACCTTAGTTCTGATATAAAGGAAGAGGAGAAAGTTTGGTGATTGAACGTTTTGCAACGTTGTTTTGAGTTTTAACTGTAGCGACTCGAACAAGATTGTCCTTGCCCGGATGAGTTTCTAGGATCCTTCCTAGTTGCCAGGAACCTGGAGGAGCATCATCTTTGATAACCACGATGTCATCTTCTTTAAGATTCGGCTGCGAGGACTGCCACTTCTTCCGCTGTTGTAGGGAGTGCAAATAAGAATGCCTCCACTGTTTCCAGAAACCTCTTCTCAGGTTTTGGACGAGCATCCATCTGTTAGCTAGTGGTGGAGAAGAGAAGGGTTGATCAGGTACAGAAGTGAGCATATCTCCTGTAAGGAAATGGGATGGAGTAAGTGCGGTAATAGAGTCAATATCCGAGTTCTTAATGTATGTAAGAGGTCGTGAATTTAGTAAAGCTTCTATCTGGCTGAGTAGAGTTGATAATTATTCAAACGTTAGGAGAGTTTCTCCCATCACTCTTTTAAGGTGAAATTTTATTGAGCGCACTCCTGCTTCCCAAATTCCTCCAAAATGAGGAGAACCAGGTGGAGTGAAATGCCACTCGATAGAAGTGTTGGCTAGGTGGTGAGCAATTGATTCATTTTCAGGCAATGAGCGCCACATTTGTTGCATTTCGTTGAGTTTTCGTCGAGCACCCACAAAATTGGTAGCATTATCGCTATGAATGTGGCGAGGGGCACCACGACGAGCACTGAAATGGCGAAGAGCAGCTATAAATGATTCAGCTGTCAAATCACTGACTGCTTCAAGATGCATAGCTTTAGTTGATAAACAAATGAATAAAGCTATATATCCCTTGGTAGTTTTAGAACCTCGACCTTTACTAAACTTTATGGAGATTGGACCGGCGTAATCAATGCCGCAGTAGAAAAAAGGTCGTTCCAGAGTTACTCGAGGCTTAGGTAAATTACCCATCAGTTGTGTTTTTGTGGAAGTCTTGAATCTGTGACATTTTAAGCATTTGTTTATACATTTATTAATTAATTTTCTTCCACCAATGATCCAGTATGATTGCCGTATGATGTGCGCTAACAATGTTGGGCCAGCATGTAGATAGGCTACATGCCGTTCTTTGATGAAAAGTTCGCTGAACTTATGTTGATACGGCAGAATAACAGGATGTTTTTGATTAAATTGTAGTTGCGAGTTCTGTAATCGACCTCCCACCCGTAAGAGACCGTTTTCGTCTACAAACGGGTAAAGAGAGCGTAATTGACTTTTATTTGGTACAGGTTCTTGATTTTTGATGCATTTTATATCTTTATGAAAATAGCTATTTTGAATAGAACGGATAACTGTTTCTTCGGCTTGTTTGATTTCTGAAAAGGTGAGTGTCGTAGATTGATCTTGGAGATTTTCTGCGGATCTTTTGCAATTTTTAATAAACCTTTGGCAGTAAGTTAGAATGCGAATTATTTTAGCCAAGGAAGAGAATTTTTCGAAAAACTCATCTACTAAAATATTTGAAGTGTGGAGGTGAAGGCTAAAGATTGGGTCAGCTTTTTGCTCAGTCTTCACTTCATCCTCGAATTCTTTCGAACTTGTTTTATTCTTAGGCCAGTAAGATGCATCTAATTGTAGCCACTGTGGACCATTAAACCATAAAGTGCAATTTGGGAGACATTTAGGATCAATGCCACGTGATGCGATATCTGCCGGGTTTTCTTTGGAAGGTACATGATTCCAGTGTTTGGTGGGAAGCACTTCCAAGATTTGGGAAGTTCTATTGGCCACAAAGGTCTTCCACTTGCGTGGATGAGCGGATAACCAAGAAAGAACAACCTTGGAATCAGTCCATGCAAAAATTGGAAAAGTGTTATCCTTGAATGTATTCAAAACTGATACAAACAATTTTGATAATAAATGAGCTGCACAAAGTTCTAACTTGGGGATTGATATCTGTTTGATAGGTGCAACCTTTGTTTTAGAGACTAAAAGACTGACCTTAGTAACGCCATTGTGAGTCTGGCGACAGTAGATTGCAGCCGCATAGGCTAGCGATGATGCATCGGCAAAGCCATGCAGTTCGACTTCACAATCCTCTGCAAAAGTAACACATCTAGGTACTGTGAGTTGGTTGATTTCATTAAATGATTCTTGAAATTTGAACCAATCATCAGCTAGATGCTGCGGAATAGGAGTGTCCCAGTCTCCCTTTGTGAGCCATAATTTCTGATAAAAGATTTTAATGGCAACAGTGCATGGAGACATTAATCCCAATGGATCAAAAATGCGGGCAGATTCTGATAATATTCGCCTTTTTGTTATGGGCGATGTAAGCGCTAATGTAGCTTTATAGACAAAAGTGTCAGTGGATGAATTCCAAAATAATCCTAACACCTTTGAATTGACATTGGAATCGGTTGGTATTTCAAAATTTGCGCTATTGGAAGAATGATCTTGAAATTCAGAAAGAAATTGGTGGGAATTAGAATTCCATTTTCTTAAATTGAATCCATGTGAGCGTAAAATCGAAGCAATTTCTTTGCAAGTGGATATTGCTTCTTGAACTGTATGAGATCCTGATAACACATCGTCCATGTATATGTCTTCCTGCAAAATTCGAGAAATAGTAGGATTCCCTGCGTATTCGAGAGCGATTTGCTTTAAACAACGGGTGGCCAAAAAAGAGGCTGGAGCTAAACCGTAAGTGACGGTTTTTAATTTGTAAGTGCGTATGTCATCAGTAGAATTGTACCTCCAAACAATTTGTTGATAATTTTGATCTTCTTCTGATAGTAAAATTTGTCGGTACATTTTCTCTACGTCGGCTGTGAAAACTATTTTCGGAAATCGGAAATTGAGCAAAATCTCAAAAATATCCCGTTGCAATTTAGGGCCGACTCCTAAAACTGAATTTAAAGATATACCGCTTGAAGTCTTGCATGAGTCTTGCATGCGTCAAAAACTACTCGTAATTTGGTAGTGGTACTGGTTGGTTTAATTACTGCGTGATGCGGGAGAAAATATTGTTCCTTTTGGGACCAATTGCGTAAATTGTCATTAACGAGCTCCATGTGACCTAATAGCTCGTATTCACGCAAAAAATCTTTGTACTGTGAATTAAATTCTGGCTTATCCTTAAATTTTCTTTCCATGGCGAGAAGTCGGGAAATTGCTGCTGTTTTCGAACTGCCTAGTTCTGTGTTTGATTTGTAAAATGGTAGCTTCACAACAAAACGATTATCTGAATTAAGGGAATATGTTTCCTGAAAATGTGCTTCTACAAACTGTTCTTCGGGAGTAAGCATCTTATTTTTAGAATTAGGAACATCTTCTAACTCCCAAAATCGCTTGAGCTCCGTGTCAATATTTATTTCGTAAATATGCAAACTAGATATTGAATTGGCATTTGTGCTTGTGTCAGGCAATTTACCAGAAACCAGAAAACCGAAAATTGAATTCTGTGCAATTAAATTACTTTGAGAACAATTTATTTGACCAGGAAGTAACATCGAAAAGAAAATATCTGATCCGAGAATCATATCAATTTTATTAGGCGTGTTAAAATTTGGATCAGATAGTTGAATATTTTTTAAGTGCGTGAAATGTTCGTCTCTTATCTTCGATACAGGCAGAGGTGCCGTTAATTTATCCAAACCATAAGCTGTAACCGTCAGCTTGACCCCAGGTTCATGAATCGAAAGTAAGTCAAGTGCTATACACCCTTTAGTCATGGCAAGGTCCTTTCCAGACAACCCTTTAACAGGAAATCTAGCATTCTTCCTTTTTATTCCTAAAATATTCATATAAGTTTCACTAATGAACGATGACTCACTACCCGAATCACATAAAGCTCTCAATGTATGTGCTTCTCCCGTACAATCTTTTACCATGACACATGCTGTGGGTAAAAGTGCGAATGAAGTTTGGGCCGTATTTAACAAAACAGTGTTGGTTTCGTTTGATGTACTGGGATGATCGTCGCTAATAGCAGGTGCGTTTTTCCGATTTGTAGAGCCCTTTGAATCGAAAGTGGAAGCAGAAACGGAATAATTCTGCATATTTTCATGCAAGCTAGAATGATGCTTTTCTTTACAGAAATGACATGAATAAGTGGAATTACATTGGTAATCGGTATGCTTGTTTGACAAACAATTAATGCACAGTTTATTTTTGCGAACATATTGCTTTCTATCTTTCACACTCATTTCTTTGAATTTATGGCATTTAAAAAGTAAGTGGAAAGGCATTCTACACAGCATACACTTTGGATTGTTAGATGTAGGTTTAAAAACATTAACCTTTTCTTTTTTATTGTAAGACTCATTTTCGTGGAACAAGTCTAATGAAGCACACTTATTATTAAGGAATTCAAGGAACTCATCGAATGTAGGAAAATCATTGTTAACAGTTTGTTGCGACCATTCTTCGCGTGTTTTCTGATCAACCTTTTGCAACAATATGTAAATTAGCCAGATATCTCTTGAGTTAGCTTGCTCAGCGATGGATTTAAGTCCTCGAATGACTTCATCTGAGACATCTGCTATGCTGCGTAAATTGGATGCGTTTGCATGATTGATAGATGGTTGATCAAAAAATGTTTTGACGAGAGAAGAAACGATTTGTTTCTTTCTGTCGTATCTAGTAAGGAGTTTTTCCCAAGCTTCTTTGTAACTAGCTTCCGAAATTGGTATGTGTTTAATTATCGCTGCCGGTTCGTCAAGTAATAAACCTTTTAAATACGAAAACTTTTGAATATTGGATAAACTACTATTATTATGAACCAATGATGAATATAGATCTTTAAATGAAGGCCAGTCTTTGTAATTACCACTAAATGACTGAATATTTATTCTAGGCAGCTTAAAATTATTAGCATTAGAAATATTTGTTATAGGTCTCGGATCATTTACATTATCAATGCATAATTTTTCATGAGCTTCTTGAAGTTTGGCTTTGGTTTCATAATATTTATCCTCAAATTCTTCCATTTCGGAGAGCTCAATGGGCAGATCTGAGTCTGCTTTGTCGAAATCAGAATAAATTGTCTCTAATTTTTGTAGTTTGTTATTTAAATCGTATTTGTTGAATGTTTGGTTTTCGTCATTGATATACTTGTGAATTCTAGTTAATGCTGATTTCGCTCTGCCGCGAAGATTAATTGCAATTCTCTCAGCGTTTTTAGCAGCAGTATCATCTGCTGAATCATTTGTTCTCTTTTCCATTACGCTTGTAATGGTGCGGATGCGTAAACAACTTTCGTGAAACCAAAATCAAACTTGATTCAAAAGAAAAAAATGTACTTATCTCAGGCTTCCTTGAGCTGGATCTCGTCGAGTGCCTCCAAATGTTGCGATTGGTTGTTGGTGCGGTGCTTAGCGTTAAAAAGGAAACTGAGATAAATTACTAAAAGTTATATTTACAAAAAATATTTACAATTTAAGTATTGAGTTTGCGTTAACATAGTAAAAGGTTGCGGTGACAAAATAAGACGCTCCGTATGGAGCGGTGCGAAGTTGCGTCTAGAGACAAAGGAGTCTTCTAGTGAAGTGTTCGAAGGGGGCTCAAGTTCAATGACCGGAGCTGGAGATAAGAGTCAGCGAGCGCCTCCTGCTGGAAGCACAGAGGGGTGTGGGTGGAACAGGAAGTTTTATTATCTTTCTCGTGATATAAATTTTATAACCCTCAAATTATTATTTTAAATGCAAACTTAAAAAAAGTTACCAAAACAGCTTAATAATTTAATTTTTAAAAAAATCTAAGAAGAATTTTTCAAAAATCTTTTTTAGAGCACCCCTACACCATAAGAAGAATCGCCATACAAAATTTCATCCCTTTAGTTCCAGCGGTTTGGTCTGTGCGTTGTATGCCAGTGAGTCAGAGAGTCAGTCAGTTACGTAACTGTTTTATATATATAGATATAATTGACACCAAATGTAGCACTAGACGTTCAGAAACCAAATGACGGCGTCGTCGTTATAATTACGTGACTGCGCATTGAATTATGAGCAATCTGTTCTTACTTTGTGGATGCGCTTCGTATATGTTCGAAGAAACGATTGGTGATGCTTAATTCAAGACACCGATAATAAACGAGACATCAGTCCAAATGAGGCCTCAAGTGCGGCCATCTAGAGATTGGGGTGCAGAAAGGGACTTGTCCCCTGGCGAAAGTTTCAGGGGACGCCAACACACGTGTCATACCCCAAACCAGTAATAAGAACTCGTTGCCCATTTAACTTAAAATTGGATGTAGAGATTGCTCCTAATTCGTTACCACCGCTTATTAAGCGCAGTCTTAAAATGGCACCAATCAACGACTCGGTATTTAAGGGAGCTCTATTTTAAATTATAAACTGAAATCATCTTTAGCCTAAACTATTCGTATAGTTGCCTTCTTAAATATCAAACACACCTTATGCTTTAGAAAGTTAAAATAAAAGGCCATTTCCATTTTCTACTATAAAAAACGAAAAATCACTTAATCCGATATAAAATTGTCAGTCTCGCGACATGAGAAATTTTTTCTCAACGGAAATGGCGTCATCATGACGGAAATTTGTAACTGGCAACTTTCATAGTCCGTACAGCAGAAATATCATAAAAAAATATACTAGTCTGTTTCCTGTGGAATTTTATGATTGAACTTAAAATAAAAAGATCATATACAAGATATTTCAATTTTGTTTCTTTAACAAAATTGAAAGGTTGTCCTCACTCTTTTTTTGTAAAGTCGAAGTTTTTATCCAATGATAATTAAAAAAATTGCAGCAGTGTTATTGTCTTGTTTAATCCTTTGAAATATTTTTGAATCGAACTTTTCTCAACTATAGAAAACTATATTTGATAAAATTATCGAGAAAAATTATCTTACGTTTTTACTAATAAAGTATAAAAAATTTGCCTAGAGGCTTTCCTTCCGCGTAAATTAAATATTAAAGACTTTGTAACATTTACTTTTGCTTTTATAATCACGTAAAGAATAGATGTTCTAATCGACTATTTCAACAAGTTTGAAATGGCATTTTTTAAATCAGATACACATCTGAAGGTAAAAAAAAAAATTAAGATTTAAGATAAAATATTGAAATCCATATCTAGAAAGATTGTTTTATCTTCAGTTTTGATAATTGCGTAAATAAATAAATATAAAAAAAAGCATAAAGTTTTTTTATTCCCTAGAGGAAAATATGTTTTTAACGTTATTTAATATTTTTCAGTTCCTCTCTAACTAAATTTAATGGATGTTTATAGTTTTATGGAAACATTCTATGCTAAATTTAGTAGTGCAATTTGCGATGCCCAGTTTTTATGAACATAAAATTTAATTATAGAAGTTCCAACTGAAGTTATTTTTTATGCAGTACATAAGTGTTTTTATGGAGCAACGAATAGATTTAATTTTCCTACTTTTAAACTCAATCCCTGGAAATTTATCTTGGGATATAAAGCATCCGTCATTTCTTATAAAAAATAAAAGAGTTATTTTATATCCAAACTGTAACCACATATACATTTTCTGCATATATTACTGGCCCTAATAAAATTGCTTAGTACTTTAATGAAACATAATTTTTTTTCTATGATCAATTAAATACACTAAATAGTTTTATATGGTGCAATTTTTTTAGTCTCTGAATAATTAAAACAAAAATTCCTTAAAAGTTCAACTGAAATCTTCAACTAAAAAGACATTTTTTGTGGGGTCCAGATCAGTTTAGTTCTCATGTTGCAAAAGGTGACTTCAGCCCCTGAAATTCATCTTCATCGGATACAAACATGTATCTATGGGTAAATAGCAGCACATTTACCTACCATATTTGACTTTATTTAATTCTGATGGAGAAGTGCAGAGTTAGATTTTAATATAGTCGTTAGCAGCATTTGTTGGAAATATGGATCAAGATACAACTTTTATGAATGAAGCACCTTAGTTAAAAAAAATATATATACATGCTACATAGCAAAAATGCCCAGCTTTAATTAAGTTTGATTGAAATTGCTATACCTATTCGTTTTAGCTCTACCTGCAAGATCAGATTCAAAATGTCCTACTGAAACAACCAGTGATGAAATAATCTACAAGTTTTAATCCAGATCACGAGAATCATGATATGTGGTGTAACAATTCCCACGTGTCCTGGAGTAGCATGGCTATTGGAGAAATACGAGATTAGAGATGTATGTAATTTCATGTAAATTTTTTTTGACAAATAAACTGTACGAGTCAGCTTAGATAAAATTTTATTGTTTTATTGATGAATTCTCGTATAATTAATACCCATATTAAGCTGAAATCAAAGTATCCAGAATGAATTAAAGACGTGTGAATGAAATCAATTATCTGCATCAATAAAAAGCATCCTGTCGTAACAACCTACCGAATTGTATGTGAAGCATTTTCCTTACAAAAGGAAAGAATAGCAGTAAAATATAAGCAGCTCAAAACTCTTGATGAACTAATGTTTGAAAATATAAATAAGGTTTTTAGATTCACACGAGACTTACAGTGGTGGCAAAAAGTTCTGAACACACTCATTTTTTTTGCCTAATTTTTGTTTTTGACTTAATTGTTCGTTATGAAAATATCATACTATCTTAACTATTGCTATTTATTACAATGTATTTTTTCATGCTTATTTCCAATATGTTGCTAGTATGTTTTTAATGTCGTAAGTATTTTTGTAGTACAGCTGCATGAACGCAAGAATGGGTAGTATATACAGAATAACACAATATAAAATAATATAATATACGTAGTCGAATAACACAAAAATTTACAAATACAGTACATTTAATATGCATTTTGAAAATTTGGTTGCTACATGTTTTAACATCAATATTTTATGGGTGAGCCACCATTTGCCTTAATTACGGTTCTACATCTTTTTAGCACGGAATGCACCAATTTCATAAGAAGTTCTTTCCTGACAACATGGTTGAAGGAAAATATTGAAGCTTCAATTAACTCACCTTTGTTTGAAGGTTTTTTTCTTAGAAATATCATAAAAAAATTTATGCCATAGGTTCTCTATCGGATTAAGATCCGGAGACTGTCCTGGCCAGTTCATCCTATTCACAGTACTGTCTTCCAACCATTTCTGGAATACCTTTGCAAGATGACAAGGAGCATTATAGTCCTGAAAAATCCATGACTGATCCGCAAAAAGATCTCCCGCTGTTGGTAGCAATTTATTTTGTAGTATTTCAATGTAATCCCTGGCTTTAACTGTTCCGCTCACGATGTGAAGTCTTCCAACACCACGAGAAGACATGCAGCCCCAATCATCACTTTCATCGGGTGCTTTACTGTGGGCTTCACTCCCTGAGGGCTGAATTTTTTACGAGTGCGTCGTCTTACATAGGCACTTCTTTGGTTACCAGAAAAACAAAACTGACTTTCATCACTAAATATTACCTTTTCCAAGTCTTCAATACTCCATTATGAAGGATTCTTGTCTACGTCAATCTCCTCTTTCGTTGAACATCGGTCAATAATGGTTTTGGGCGAACTTTGTAGCCTTCCAGTTTCCAGCAGTCCAATTTCCAGCAGTCTCACAGTTCTTGGGAACACATTCAAATTCGGTGACAAAGTCTATTGTTTCAAAATTTGCGGTGAATTAAGCTTTCTGTTTGAAAGTGAAATCCTGTGCAATACCTTATCTTCAAGTAAAGTTGTTCTTCTCGGTCGTCCAGATCGCTCATTGTCAGCAATAAAAATTTTTTCAGATAATTTTTTCAACATTGTCACGACAACAGAAAGACCACATGGTACTTTAGCAGAAATTTGGCGCACATAATAACATTCTTCCTTCAAAAGTATAATTTTGTACCTTTTATTATCTGGCAGAAATGAAAATTTACCCATAAATCCAATATTTTCCCCACACGCACTTCAAATTGCAACACACAGCTGCTTTCAATACACTAAAACATGCTGCACATTCTGCTTTCAACCCTTCATCACTACTGCTCTTTGATTGGTTCGAATAACGGAGCATTTCATTGGTTGAAAAAACAGTCACTCATTATTGCCACCACTGTACAGAGGCTGTTCGCACATTTTTTAGACGATTTTGGTAAACGGTAATAAAAATTCGTTTGCTGCAAAATAAATAATTGCAATTGTACTATGCTTTAAAAAGTCAAAATTATCGTCTGCGGCTTGAAAGTTTTGTTTTTATTCAAAATGGCGTTTTTAACAAAGCAGTGGTTCGAAGGCTACATTTATGCTCTTTCCGAAGAGAAATATGCATACTCCGTTATCCAAAAACGATGTGAGAGTCATGGATTTGTGATATCTAAAGCGTCGATAGGTATTCTTTGGAATGGATAGGTCGATAGGTAATATTGTCAACAAGAAAGGAAGAAAACGTGAAAGTGGAGCCTCAAGTGTTACAAAAATTCCAAACAAGTATCCAAGGAAAAAACGGATATCTTCGACTATTGCAAAGGTACGTTGTTTAATGTTAAAAGGAAATCCCCCTAGTTAAAGGACAGTTTCAAAATCATTAAAATGCTCGGTACCCACTGCAAACAAAATGATAAACGTTGATTTAAATCTTAAGAAAGCGAAAAAACGCAATGTGCATCGTCTTCTTCCAAATCATATCGCTGAATGCAGGACACGGTGCAGAATTCTATATGAGAAACACTTATCCAAAGTAAAATGGAAAACAATTGTCACAATAGATGAATCATGGGTGTATTTAAATGATTGCAACAAAAAAAGACCATTTATTATCATAAAAGGGGAGAAAAAAATTTAAGTACATGGTTCAAAAAATCGAAAGAAAGTTTTTCTAAGGGATTCATGATTGTTGCTGGTTTTTCTTATAATGGCAAGTTAAAAATAAAGAGAGTGGAAAAAAAGGTCAAGATTAACTCCAAATACTATCAGGAACATATTTTATCGCCAATTTTTCTGAATGAAATACCATCGCTTTACCCACAGTGCCATCAATCTGTGAGACTCCCTCAGGACAAAGCTAGCAGTCACACATCGAAATCCACTGTAAATTTCCTAAAATAAATGGAACGAAAAACTG
This sequence comes from Dolomedes plantarius, assembly GCA_907164885.2. Lineage (NCBI taxonomy): Eukaryota > Metazoa > Arthropoda > Arachnida > Araneae > Dolomedidae > Dolomedes > Dolomedes plantarius. The sequence continues at coordinate 148,914,709 of OU015495.1, forward strand.
GTATCAAGGCCATACCCTTCACTGATATCCCTACTAAATCTCCCGATGTATCACCTATGGATTTTTGTGCTTTCGGACTTTTAAAATCTGCATTATCCAAACGTCGTCCCAAAACCCTTACAGGACTCTGGAAATCTGTTCAGGAGGAATGGGATAGAATACCTCTTCTGACACTTCAAAAGGCATTATTATCCTGGAAATTGCGGTGTCGAAAGATAGTTCAGAATAAGGGATGTCAAATAGAACATTTAAAACACAAGAATTTAATGTAATTTAGTTTTGTGAATACAATATACATCGTCTAAAAAATGTGTGAACAGCCTCTGTAGTTTGAATGCTACCTGTATCACTGCAAATCTTATAATCTATAAAAACTCAGGCTGATCAATGAGACAAATGATGTACATATGAAAAAAATGAATATTTTCTTTAAAAGCAAGCCTATATTGAGACACTTTTCCAAGTGCATCACTAGAGGGCGAATTTCGCTTTCGAAGAAATCCTTGTCCTGGAGCGAAAACTATTCTTTAAGAAGTTCTTTCTTTCTTTCCGTTGTATCTTACAAGGAATTAATACTTATGGTCACATATTTGACATTTGCTCCCCGGAAAAGCAAACAGTCCACAGAAACCAGTTTGATCCCAGAAACAATTCTGTGTGTTCATGCGATCTTTTATATACGATCTAAAGGACTGAAAATGACTCTTCTGTACATTTAATGTTTCTTGACATTGTCTGGGTCGCTGCTAAATGCTTACGCATCTCTTTCGATATGAATATTTGTATTACTTTCTATATCCTGTTTCCCAGAATGAGATGTCAACTTAAGGATTCAATGGTGATGACGGGGCTTTCTTCTTATTGTATTCGTCGTCCTTCAGTTTTCTTGCCCTTAAATTTAACTCGAAAGAGGGAAATACAGCTATCCCTGTCCATAATGTCTCATGCGTAAATGAACTATAAACCACGTTCAAAATATTTATATATAAATAAAAGGATTGTTGCCCTCTGTTATAATTACATATACAGAGTTTTGACACCATTACTGGCATATACAGTTAACATGTATTTCCCTTCAGCATTCCTTCCCGACTCTATGCTCGTCTTTATTCAGTCGATAGCCATGCATAAAATTACAGTTATTATTCGATGCTGACAGAGTTTTCATAGAATTAATTTTGATAATGCAATGTCGTTGACGGTAAAAAAAGCAGATACGAAGCTGTATGAAACAAGAGATTCGATCAAGAAGATTTATAAAACTTACAAACGTACAAGACCAACAACGAGTGTCATTAGCGTCATTCTTTAACGCTATAAGACTCTAATAGATGTATAGGGTAAAGGACCGTTGTCAAATTGCGAAACAAAAAAATACGAAAAAAGAAATAAATTAAATGAAGTGGCACGTACATATAGCAATATTATATACATATTATATACATAATCAGAAATATTATATACCTAATTTCAGAACTAAAAAAGAAAGGAAAAAAACCTGAAAAAAGGGTTAAAATTTGCTACATATTTTGTACAAAAAATATTTTTTTTAAATTTCGAAGGAGAATAGAATATTTAATTGTTGTGGAAGAGAAAGGTAAAATCATGAATATAGGTATGAGTTTTTTAAGCCGTCAAATATAGGGAATACGCATATTGATTTAAAAATTAGCATCGCTCGGTCCTCTCTATAATTATAGTACTAGAGCAATACCACAAATGTTTTCATTATAAATGTTGATTATTCGAAGACAAAAGTAATATTTAATCACGCATAATAAATAATACGTGAACTATATATTTGCATAGTTTCATAACTAGATATTTTATGTGGATATGGAAAAAAATTCTCACTTGTATTAAATTAAGTTTATCATTTTTCTTTTGGTCATTACGTACTAATGTAATCATTTTTCGCGCATTATATCCTATACTTTTCTTCTATTAGATTCTCATTTGCATTTTTCTAGTTGCATATTTAAAGTTTTTTCTTACTACATCACCTTTTTATTTCATATATATATGCGTCTTTTTTTTTAAATTTTCCTTTTAATTTTACCCTTCTTTGTTTTCTTTTGTACGTTTCTGCGTGTCACTTTGTCATTAACATAATGTTTCACCTTTTTTCAATTTTTTATCTTCCATGGTTTCCCTCTCTTATTTTTCGGCGGTTTCTTCTTTTGGCATTTCTTCTCATTTCCATTGTTTCAAATTGTGTCATTTGCTTATATTTCATCCTCCAAAGCGTGTAACAGCTGTTAAGGTGTTTGTTCAGAGCGGTGTTTTATATTCCTTAGTTTTACCTCCGAATGAAGAAGTATGTATCTCGTGTCACAGAAAATTAGGTGGAGTTTCAGTTGGCACTAACAGCGAGTTTGTGAAGAAAATTTATCTTTACTTCTTTGTAAAGCTTTTGTTTCTGTTCTCTAAAGGACTGTTTCTTTGTAAACATTTTAATATATGACGTTTTCCGTAAAAGAAATTCTTAAACGCAGGATTAGAATTCTTCTTAGGATATATGTAAGTTTTAAACACTTTTTTTACTTCCTTTCATAGTGCTAATAAGTAAATATGGCAGAAAGACACAAAATTATAATTATGACTCTAAAAAGAAACAACGCATCTAGCTGGTTTATAGTGATTTTTTGAGCTGTGATCACCATTTGTAAGTTAAAGCATTTTTTGTTCTACAAGCCTAGTCAAGGCTTTTGTTTAAAAATAGTGGGTATTTACCATTCTTCTTCTTTGTTTGTTCAATTGGTGACCAAAATATAAATCAAATGCAAGTTTTATATATTTTCTCAAACGGGTATTCCATCAGAATAGGGTGTATCTTGGCACACTTCTTGGCGTGATCGTGATACATACATACATATTTATATATTTACATACATACAAACATACATAGAAACATACATACAAACGTGCATACAAACATACATACAAACAAACATACAAACATTCATACAAAACAACATACAAGCATACATACGTACAAACATACATACATACGTACATACATACATACGTACATACATACATACATACATACATACATACATACATACATACATACATACATACGTACGTACGTACACACATACATACATACATACGTACATACATACATACATACATATTAGCACTTTATGTGAAACCCTAAAATGTGTCATTCATTAAATTTTCTAACAAGAAATTAACAGAACTTCTGCAACTGTGAGAAAAACTTACTTAACATAATAATATTATGATTGTACGAAATGAATTAAATAATTATACAAATGAATTCATTTCTCATAAATTTACTTAACATAACAATATTATGATTATAGGGAATGAATTTAGTTATCTAAATAAACTCGAAACTTGTAATATACTATAATATGATTAGAATGATTACTGCTTTAATTATTCTTCATTACCATAATCCCGAAGAAAGTGATTACGAGATATTTTCAAGTACTTTTAAAAGTTGTTTGGATGTAAATTTGAAATATTATTCCTCATAATATATTTGGTTCAACAAAATTTAGATATAAAGTGCTGACATTTATAACTTACCTATGAAATCACATGATATATTTCGTTATTATGTGAATTCACAAAGTTTAATTTACTCTTGGGCACAATGAAATGCTTTTATTTTTTTAAACAACGTTAAAAAATATAAAAAAAATTTAGTTAAAGAAGTGATAAAGATCTCCGATGCACTATATAATTGTTGAACAGATTTTTTTTAAATAATAAATTAACCTGTTTTAGTTACCCTCAATGAAATAAAAAAAATTATAACCTTGCATTGCATATATAATACTTATTTAAGGAAAATTATCAATAATTTATCAATGAAATCATTTACATTTCCTTAAGACCATCCATAATTTATTACTCTTACACTCAGACCAGCATATTTTAATTAGTATTCATTAGTACTCATTACCTGCTAACTATATTACATATTATTTACAAATTTATTGCATTTAAAAATTGGTTACCAGTATGTCTAGAAAGAAAAAGTATAATGGATTTTTTTTTGGAACTAAAATAGCATTTACATTCAATCTTATCCTAATAATGAAAGATGGTGATAAGCAAATCTGTAAACTCATCAATTTATTACAAATTGTGCGCATGACGTCTAAATATTACTCAAATATTTAGATAGGAAATTTATTCTTAAAAGGAACCATTAATATTTTGTTAGATATAAATTAAACTGAATTGCGTATTTTAATGTTTGTCGCATTTCCAACATTTTATTTATAGTATACCATTTTATTTATATCACCAGAATATCAAATCAAATGCTTTTCTGAAAGATAACGACTATGCACAATCTCATAATAAAGAAAAATAGCTACAAGGAAATATTATACGATTATGATGCATTATTTATTTGTATGCATAATAAACCATACGTCTTTTTAGTCGTTTATTCCTTAATTTTTCGTAAGTGAAACTCGATATTACGCAGAAAATCTTTGCAGCCACAGTTTGCTGCAGTACAAGACTGTAAATGCAGAGAGGAAATTAAATTATATTGCTTCCAGAATGAACTCAGTGATCTAAACAATTTTGTTTAGTGATAAATTTTGTAACAAAAAAGACAGAAATGTAAAATAAAAGTTATGAATTTCCTATTGTCTACATTTGGAATTTTTTTAAGTATTTTTTAAAGGATAGTTTTTATCTTCTAAAAAAATAAAAACTCTGGACATTTTTGAAGAACTTTATAAAAGAAAATCGCAGGCCCATCTTCGGTTTGCAAAACTGTAAAAATTGGGAGAAGGTTAGTTTGATATAAGTCCCGTATATAAGATACTGGAATCTAGCCCCAATGAACCTACAACATATTCCTTATATGTTCCCATAAGTTTAGGGGAGAACGAGATTGAACCTTTCTCGCACTGCTTCCTAGAAATAGTTAAAAATTTTAACGTCTGTTGGATGAGATGGTCAGGATAAATGTTGTACCATATATCTATGCTCTTCAACCCATATGTTGACACGTCTCGCGCGATGCACAGGTGCACTATCGTCTCAGAAACGCCTTCAGGCATTAGAGAATAACAGCTGCACCACAGGATGCATGGTGTCCGCCAGAATTATTTATTAGACTTCCGATTTCACAAAACACTGAAGATGAATTAGGGGATTCCAAGAGAAAACACCCCGTCAGATAGCCAGCGGCATGCTTGACATTGGGTACCAATAGGGAGGAGCGAGAAATCCAATTTTGCCAAATTCTGTCATAACAGCGAAAATAATTTCACCCAATCGTTCAAAAAGCGTATCCTAACATATTTAAAATTTATTATGAGTCTATCTACCCGCGCATTTGATTTGAATTTCTCCAAATCTGATCAAATTTCTCATACAATATCATTTGTAACCGCGAAGGAGCGAGGAAACAGGAATCAATTAAGTAGCCAACGAATCGTTTTTTGCAACACTATAGGTGTGTTGGAGTGAATGACCTTGCCCGGTCATTACTCCTCTGCCTGTGTGCATGCGCAGGTACACGTGCTTTACGGACTTCTTTGGTCAGAATCCGTGATTTCCCGCCATTATTGTTCCCAGTTCGGTCGTATCTGGAGTTTCGTTTGCTAATTGTTACATAGTTGAATATGCATAAAACAAGAAACTATTCTAGTTGTTGTGTTTTAGACAACATTGAAGAGGTTTAAGGTAATGTGTTACCTACGTATAAGGAGGTCATGGAATTTTATAATTTTGTAAGATTTCAGATAAAGCTTATATCGGATACTCGAAGGGAGCCACCTGTTTTACATATTGCGGAAATTGTTGAAGTGAGAATCGAAATTATATGGCAAAAAGCGTCAATTCCAATCGTATTCTTCACCTGCATTATATAGTTGATAAGAGCTTACCATTCGAAATGCAAAAAATTGATAATATCTTGGAAACGATTGACTGATAAAAATTGACCGATTTGACAAAACGATGACCGATAAAAAAAATTTCCACACCCGTAGTAACAAACTATTTGTTATCTGTTCTAAGTGCAAAGATTTTATACAATGTAAGTGTCCAAAAGGAACAAAAGTAGCGAAAGAAGAACAAACTTCTTTGACTGATCAGAGGACTAAAAGGAAAATGATTATTAGTGGTATAGACTTTTCACAAACGAAGAAAAAAAGAAAAGCGAAATGATACAAATAGAAAGTTAGAACTATATTATGCTTCTGTGATAAATAGAGATAAACGAAAGAATACAGAACTTTCTCCACGAAGATCTGTTATATCGGACGAGTCAGAAGATACAATTGATATAGGCGATAATTTAAAATCGTGTTATTCAAAGCTCCAACTGCCCCAGAAAAAGTGAAATCTCAGAGTGCCGTCTTTGTCAAAAACATGTGACCCACATGGTCTATCTGATAGAGCTGGTGTAGCAATCGCGTCGGCAGTTCTATATGACATTAAATCATACATAGGCACTTCTTTGGTTACCAGAAAAACAAAACTGACTTTCATCACTAAATATTACCTTTTCCAAGTCTTCAATACTCCATTATGAAGGATTCTTGTCTACGTCAATCTCCTCTTTCGTTGAACATCGGTCAATAATGGTTTTGGGCGAACTTTGTAGCCTTCCAGTTTCCAGCAGTCCAATTTCCAGCAGTCTCACAGTTCTTGGGAACACATTCAAATTCGGTGACAAAGTCTATTGTTTCAAAATTTGCGGTGAATTAAGCTTTCTGTTTGAAAGTGAAATCCTGTGCAATACCTTATCTTCAAGTAAAGTTGTTCTTCTCGGTCGTCCAGATCGCTCATTGTCAGCAATAAAAATTTTTTCAGATAATTTTTTCAACATTGTCACGACAACAGAAAGACCACATGGTACTTTAGCAGAAATTTGGCGCACATAATAACATTCTTCCTTCAAAAGTATAATTTTGTACCTTTTATTATCTGGCAGAAATGAAAATTTACCCATAAATCCAATATTTTCCCCACACGCACTTCAAATTGCAACACACAGCTGCTTTCAATACACTAAAACATGCTGCACATTCTGCTTTCAACCCTTCATCACTACTGCTCTTTGATTGGTTCGAATAACGGAGCATATATGACGGAGTTCTATATGACATTAAATCAGATGTCGAAATAATAGACATATCACAATTGCGGCTTGAAATAGCAAAAGAACAGATAGAAATATTAGCTAAACATCGAGATTTCAGTGTTCCAGCTTAATTCTTTGACGGCAGAAAGTATAAAGTTTTAACGATAGTGAAAATGGGTTTCAAAAAATACCGCCAAGTGGTGGTAGACGGACACATTTCATTTATCAGGGAATCAGATCTATTTATATCGGCTGCGCTGTCCCAAGTACTGGGATGACTAAGAGCATAGAAATTGTTATATGTGACTTGCTTTCTTCTGAAAACATTTCATTGAGAGAAACTGTAGCGGTTGGTTGTGATGGAACAGTTACAAATACAGGGAAAAACGGTGGTATTATACGGTTGTTAGAAACACGTTCGAATCAACATTTACAATGGAACATATACCTATTACACCCGTGTCGCAGACTCCATGGTTTACCATGGTTTTCACTCGTTGTTTGATTTACCTTTGTTGACTCCTGCCACATTTCGCGAGATAACTTTTTGATGTTTGGCAACACGCAATTAAATTTTGAGTTTTACTCTTTTCTTTTATCATTGTTATGTTAAGATACGGCGCCTGTTGGTGACATATGTTTCGGTCCCGTTTTTTACGGCGGGAAGTATGTAACTTTGGTCTAAATTAATATATATATATAAAGATTTGTATGTGTCATTAGTAATCTGAATTAAACATCATAATATTTCCGAATTTATATGAATACAAAAAGAATAACATCACAGGATCTGTTTCATTAAAAGGAGCTCCCCCGGGACAATGGAGGTAGGAATTTTGCTTACCCTATAAGTTCGGTTGTCACTTCGAAATATTTAATTTGAAAGTTGGGCGGAGTGACAACATTTTTTGGCATCCCTGCCGGGATGAGAGCTCTTTGAGATAGATATATAAGAAAGAAGAGATTTGTATAGATTTGGTTTAGAACTGAAGTTTGATATTAAAAAAAAAATAGTGTGACACACATAACCTTTAATATGGCTGACGACGTTTTGACAAAGTTAAAAAAGAAACGTACTAGTATTAGATCATCAGTCGCTAAGAATATTAAAAAGTATTGAAACTGAAGTTAATAATTCTGAAGTTTCTATAGACGTCTTAGAAGAACTTTTAGAACGTATAAGAATTTATTCTGATGAACTAAAAGCTATAAATATAGAAATAGAATCTGCTGTAGATCTCAAGGATTTCGATAATGAATTAAAAAGTACGACAGATTACCAAGATAAAATAATAACATGGACATTTCGCGCAAGAAAGAAAATACGTGAGTTGTCAAAAAGTAATTCAATGGAAATTTCTACATCAAGTTCGTCTGAACTAAGAAACTACACTTTTGTAACGGAAAGGGCTAGTGTTAAATTACCGAAGCTTAGTATTAATCATTTTTATGGAGAGAAAAATCAGTGGCTCACGTCTTGGAATACTTATGAGACCGCGATACATAAAAATGAATCATTAGATAAAATTACTAAGTTTAGTTATTTAAGAACCTATTTAAAAGGATCCGCACTTGAATCAATCGAAGGTCTGGCAATAACACCAGCAAATTATGATACTGCCATAGATATTCTGTCATCTCGATTTGGAAAAAAGAATATCTTAATAAATACTCATTTAAACAGTTTATTACAAATTCCACCATTGAAAAATGCAAGAGATCCTATACCATTTAGGAAATTTTTCGATCAAGTCCAAACTGAAATTAGAAGTCTCGAATCGCTTGGAATTAATTCTGATACGTATGGGAACCTTTTAACGCCTATGTTAATAAAATTATTACCTCCATATTTAATTTTTGAGTTTAATAAAGAAATTGGAGAATCCTATTATGATTTAAAGCAGATGATTGAGTTTTTATCTCAGCAACTGAACGCAACGGAAAGGTCCCATGTAAATTACCACATCGAGAGCAAAGCAAACAGGAGTTGGCGACGAGACTATGAATCGCACAAACCGAAATTTTTGGCGGAAGAGAATGAAAAAATAAATAGAACAGTATTTACCGCGACAGATCTACTAACCGTTGAAAAGAAAGAAAGTTGCTATCCGTGCATATTTTGTAATGAATCTTCACATGAATCGTCGAAATGTAAATTTGTTTTTTCACTGCCTTTGCAAAAAAGAAAAGATATTTTAATGAAAAAGGGTTATTGTTTTCGTTGCATAAGACACGCTAATCATTTATCTAAAACGTGTAGAGCCCGAATAACTTGTAAATTTTGTTCAAAAAACCATTCTGGCATTTTATGTTATGCAAATGAAAATAAAATGGCTAAAAGTGAACCTTTAAATAGTAATATGCTTAATGGTGATATTGATGATAGCGTACTTGCTAATAAATCATTTTCGAAGCAAGTGTTTTTGCAGACCTTAGTTGTGTGCGTAAGTGTAAATGGTTTAGATTATTACGTTAGAATATTACTCGACAGTGGATCTGTAAAATCTTATATCAGTAAATTCCTGGCAGTAGCTTTAAAATTAGGATGTTTAGGAGAAGAAACTGTTGTTCATGGTCTATTTGGCGGAATTGAGAAAAAGGAAGATCACAAAAAATATTGCGTGAATATAAGTAATATTGATAAGAGTTTCTCGTGCGAGTTAGATGTTATGGATCAAGAAAAAATTTGTGTTGCGATACCCAAAATCAGTAATTCTTGGATTATCAATAAAATTAAACAATCTGGCATTTTAGTAAGTGATATTTCTATTAACGAAAATACTTGAATGTATGAAAGAGATCCAAACGAAATACATATATTAGTTGGCGCTGCCTTTGCAGGAAGATTGTTCACCGGTAAAATCAAGCAAATATCTGAGGGATTGGTTGCCATGCATACTCGTTTAGGCTGGACGCTGATGAGAGATTCTGGAGGAAAAACTAGATGCTGTGAGACTCTGCTCTCTCTACATATTAGTGATTTGAATATCCCAGAATTGTGGCAGTTAGATACAATAGATATTCGAGATTCTGGGGAAAATCAATCTAAAAAGGAATTAGAAGAGGCAGCGAAATTACATTTTCTCCAAAATGTTAAAAGAGATCACGAAGGCCGTTACGTGGTAAATTTACCGTGGATAAAAGATCACCCTCCTCTTACTAGCTGCAGAAAGATAGCAGAAAAAAGACTTGTGAATTGCGTCAAATCATTAGAAAGGATCCAAAAATTACGCGACTACGAAGAAGTGTTTAATGAGTGGGTGAAAGAAGATATAATTGAAAAAGTTGAATCCTCTCTAGAAATAGCCGAAGAACATTATTTACCACACAGACCGGTATTTAAGGATAACTCAACCAGTAAGGTTCGCCCAGTTTTTGATGGATCTGCGAAGGAAAAAAATTCTCCATCGATCAACGAATGTTTGGAAAAAGGCCCGAATCTCATTGAGCTTATACCCTCTATAATAAATAGGTTTCGATACGGTAGATTTGGGGTAATTCCGGATATAAAGAAAGCTTTCCTGCAGATTGGGCTACAAGAACGTGACAGACCATTTTTAAGATTTCTTTGGAACGAAGAGGGAAAAAACGAAAACCTGACTGTTTATCAACACAAAAGAGTAGTATTCGGGATATCATCTAGCCCATTTCTTTTAGGGGCCACTTTAGAATTCCACTTAAAGAATGTTCCAAACCATTATTGGGAAACTGTGCATATTCTCTTAAAGTCATTTTATGTAGATAATTTGGTATGCAGTGTTAACAGCAAAGAAGAATTGAATAAATTGATTGCTGAATCGCAAGCTATTCTGAGTGATTGCAAATTCGAACTCCGAGGGTGGGAGCACACTCCAACTTCCTCCGAGCAAGTTACGGTCAACCAAAAGATTGTTCCTGTGTTAAGATTGAATTGGATACTGAATGAAGATTCTCTAGCCATCGATCTGAAACCCTTTTCCGATGAAGAAACAGTGGTAACTAAGAGGAAAATTCTTTCAGCTGTCCATCGAATTTTCGACCCGATAGGCTTTACCTGTCCCGTAACGTTGCAGCCTAAAATACTTTTGCAAGAATGTTGGGAGGACAAAGTTACGTGGGATGCAGAACTCCCTATGTCAACGAAGAAAAAGTTCGAGCGATGGAAAGACGAGTTGATAAAATTGCCGAAACTAAGAATACCAAGATATCTTTTAACAGACTTTCAACAAGAAGCTGACCTGTCCTTGCACATTTTTTGCGATGCTAGTAAATTAGCATACGCAACCTGTGTTTTCTTGAGATGTCAAACAGATAAAGGCACAACATGCCAGCTAATTCAAGCTAGAAGCCGAGTAGCTCCACTAAAACAGATATCTATCCCTAGATTGGAGCTTTTAGCGTGTTCAATTGGAGCTAGATTAGTTGACACTGTTAAAACCGATATGAATCTTGAGGATGTACCTACGACATACTGGACAGATTCTATGAACGCGTTGTGTTGGATAACAAAAATGACAACTGGGCCACATTTGTTAACAATCGAGTTCGAGAAATCAGAAAGTTAACTAAATCGGAAGATTGGCGACATATTGCAGGACCCCTGAATCCAGCAGACCTTCCATCCAGGGGATGTAGTACAGAAGAATTGTTGAAATCTCGTTGGTGGGAGGGACCTAGTTGGTTGGCATTACCCCCTAAAGAATGGCCAGTATCTGAAGTTGTTCCGAACATTGAAGTTGTTAATTCTGAAAAGAGGAAGACTGTTACTTCTGCCATGAATTCAGAAATAAATAAATTTAAATTTAAAAGGATATATCATCCTTTGGTAAAATTACAAGAATCATGGCCTATGTTCTACGATTTTCTGGAAATTTAAAGATAGGTCAAAACGACCGAAAGAAAGGAAAACTGGAAGTTGCCGAACTCGAAGAAGCAGAAAAGTTAATTTTGAAAGAAATACAACTAGAAAGTTTCAATAAATTGAAACAGCTGAATTTGCATGTTATAAAAGACGATGAAGGATTGTTAAGAGTTGAAACTAGAGTTGCTTCAAGAAAAGATTTACAAACATTCAGATTTCCGATATTACTGCCAAGTAAACACCAATTAGTGAAAAAGTTAATTATGGAAAAGCACATAGAACTTGAGCATGCTGGTACACAAACATTAATGTCGAATCTTAGAGAGCATTACTGGATTATCAAGAGTAGAAAAACAATCCGTCAGGTAATTAGAAGCTGTATAATATGTAAGAGGTTTTCGGTTCGCCCATTAGAAACTGTCAGTGTTCCTCTTCCATAAGATCGTGTGAGAGATGCAGCAATCTTTGAAGTCAGTGGAGTTGATCTATGGGGTCCACTATTCTTGAAGGAAGACAAGAAATGTTGGATAGTTCTCTTTACATGTGCGATCTATCGAGCTATTCATCTGGAGATGGTGTCTTCTTTGTCGACTGACAGTTTTATCTTAGCTATACGCCGATTCATGGCAAGAAGAGGTCGTCCAACTACAATTTATTCGGACAATGGAAAAAATTTTATCGGCACCTACAACGCACTAAAAGCCATTGATTGGAATAAAATTGAAGATTTCGCAATTAAGAAGAAAATTCAGTGGAAATTCAGCCCTCCATCTGCTCCTTGGTGGGGAGGGTTTTGGGAGAGATTAGTAGGAATGTTGAAGAACGTTCTCAGAAAAGTACTCGGAAAAGCATGTTTAAATGAAGAGGAATTAGTCACCATATTATGCGATGCAGAAAGCCTGATTAACTCCAGACCTCTCACTTATTTATCAGAGGATCCTGTAGATTTAGTAGCACTTTCTCCGTCAATGTTCCTTCAAGAAATTAAAGAAATTGGTGTACCTGACTTTGATATAATTGATTCTAAGAAGTTAGAAAAAAGATTTATTTATAGAATGAAGATTCGCCAAGATCTAAGAAAAAGATTTAGAAACGAATATTTAGGTTTGTTGAAAGATTATTCAAAAGTTCGTAAGGAATCATCGATTAAAGAAGGAGATATCGTGTTAATTGGTGATAAAGATGTAAAGAGATTTAATTGGCCTTTGGCAAAGGTTGTAAAGACTTATCCAGGTAAAGACGGAAGAATTCGTGTGGTGGAAGTAAAGACACATTTTGGCACCTTCATGAGACCTATCCAAAGACTTTATCCGTTAGAAGTCAACATATCTGATACATGTAACATTCGTGCAATTCCTCATTTTCGATATGGACGAACTTTAAAACTTCCTCAGAGACTCGATTTTTAAGACTTTTTAGCGAGTCAATTGTTTGAGTTTTTTATTGATATTAAAAAACTCAAAGGTGGGAGAATGTCGCAGACTCCATGGTTTACCATGGTTTTCACTCGTTGTTTGATTTACCTTTGTTGACTCCTGCCAAATTTCGCGAGATAACTTTTTGATGTTTGGCAACACGCAATTAAATTTTGAGTTTTATTCTTTTCTTTTATCATTGTTATGTTAAGATACGGCGCCTGTTGGTGACATATGTTTCGGTCCCGTTTTTTACGGCGGGAAGTATGTAACTTTGGTCTAAATTAATATATATATATATAAAGATTTGTATGTGTCATTAGTAATTTGAATTAAACATCATAATATTTCCGAATTTATATGAATACAAAAAGAATAACATCACAGGATCTGTTTCATTAAAAGGAGCTCCCCCTGGACAATGGAGGTAGGAATTTTGCTTACTCTATAAGTTCGGTTGTCACTTCGAAATATTTAATTTGAAAGTTGGGTGGAGTGACAACAACCCGAATGAATTGCCTTTGTGACACCTGTTTCCATACTTAGATGGCGAAACTACTAGGCATACTTCCTATTCTGGTACTATCGGAAGATTACTAGATAAATATGAAAAAAAAATTAGGTTGTGCAGTGTGAAAAGATAGAAACCCGGGTGTTGCCGGATATTCAGTCGGATATCATCAGAGATCTAAGTTCGGATCAACATTATTTGTTGCACAACATTATGATATTGCATCATCTGCAATTAGTGGCAAGTGGTCTTTCGATCTATCAAACAGAACTCCAGTAAAATTATCGCATTCTCAATGGTTAACGAAAGCCAACAGGATATTAAGGCTATATATTTCGACAAGAAAACCTTCTGAAAATATTAAACATCTTGCCACGTTTGACGTCTAAAAAAGTCTAGATGGGTCTAGATATTTTTAGAAATTGGTTTCATATTCTCGATACCTTCCACCTCAACTAAAAGAAGTAGTCCATACTGTCATTGAACGGAACAGCTCCTTTGCGCACCCTGAGAATGTTCTATTATCGATGCTCTGAGATCATGAAAAACACATTCGTGAACTTAATGCTAGAGGAATCTTAAAAGCATGACAGAAGATTCATCATGGAAAATTTTCCTCGAGTTTTTGATGTCCCTAAAATAAAACTGAATTCCAAATCATTCACAGACCTTATACATAGATTGGCAGCAGGAGTATTTCCAACCTCCCATTCTTAGAGACGTCAAGAATAAAGATTTGCTCTCTATATAGGAAACAAAAGAAAGTGAAAAGGTACCTTTTCTAAGATTTCCATGTAAGCGGTAGAATGTTCAGTAAAGACACTAACGGAGGTCTCTATGCAGGTATGTGATAAAAAGTCCAAAAAGGATTCATGAATTCCAAAATTGAGTCAAGAAAACCGAGGCCCGAATTCGACACCAAACGTGATTTTAAAGTACTCTTTGACAAGTTTTATAGATGTTTTATGTTTTAAGTGAAGCTTTTTTTATTAAATTTGTAATGTTTTGTTACATTTGAGTCATTCTATTCCTAATAACTAATAGTTTATGTAGAATTTAGAACAATAACCTCGTTCAAGTTTCCTCTGTATGCCAGCAAAAGTGTATAATTTCAAAGTAAATGTGCGGGTAGATGGAAAATATTAATAAAAAATTGTAATTCATTGTTTGTTCCTCTATAGGTAGGTCAAACTTTGGTCAGTATTAGGAATGAAAATTTGAAAAAAAAAATTCCATATATGTGCGCTCCACCCTAGGCACCAATCAGTCGGGATACTATGCTTAAGAAGGTTTTCTCTGAACGTATATTATACCTGTGTGGTAGAAAACAGCATAAAACTCGATTCAATAGACCAGATGATACGCTGGCAATCATTTGATCTCCAGTTTTTAAATTCGTGGTTCTATTTGACACGCTTTCTTGCGTTGGTTACAGCAAAAATTGACCTCTGGATTGCATCACGACCGTATATACAAGCCTCACGCAGCTCCAGAGGAACTGTACAGCTGGATTATTATTACATGTTAGTCACTTCTGCTACGAGTTCCTGTACTGAAATCTTAGATTATCACAGTATAATCCATACCAGGTTACGCCTTTGACCTCTCTGACATCTTTGCATGACGTCCAGAATGTTTTCGTTTACAGGCAACACTTTGTTAATTTATGAACGGTGTCATGGTCTTGATATTATGCCTCGTGATACACCTGAAATTTCAGGTCTTTTAATTAAAGAAGCTGCCTCAAACTTCGAACTAATAATCAATCCTTAGCTCAAACCACACAGATCCGACATTTTGCACATTCGTGTCCCTCTAGCTAATGCTACATAGGTAAATTCTACTGTCTATTGCGACTGCGAGATAGATGATACTCATAATCCACATTATTATTTACCACGAGTCGCCAGTGACGTTATCGTCCTTATTTGCATACACTTCAGAGCACACAAAAAGTGGTGTTTAACATTATTTTGATGAATTAGAACATATAAACATGACAGTGTAAGTAACCCAACACGTAAAATGACGGAGTTATCTCCAGAAAATAATTTTAAACCATTATTGTACAAAAATGTTCATAGTGAATGGGAAATTACATTATATATACACTGCTGGCCACTGTAAATGCAACACCCTGAAGGAAACATGCAAATAACATGAAATTTACAACATACATTAGCGGAGGTGAGATATGCAAATGAAAGAATTTCAGCGCAGACGCACATCACGCGCGCCTGTGGCGCCACTTCAAAGCGCTATTTAAGGCTTGGAGATTTCGACGATTTCAAGTTCGGCAATTGTGTTTTTCTTGTGGTTTTTTCAAAAAAAACGATCAATTATGCCTCGTCGAAAACAGCGATCAACTTTTGATCAAGTATCCGAGTTCGACAGAGGAAGGATAGTGGCCTACCGAGATTGTGGATTATCTTTCAGGGAAATCGGTAGTCGTGATGGATGAAACCCAAACAACTGTAATGCGGATATGTGATCGTTGGATGCAGGACGGTACGACGGACCGGCGTGTTCGATCGCATCCACCTCAGCGCACCACTTCACGTGATGACAGGCAAATTGTGCGCATGGCAGTGACGGATCGCTCAGTCACATCACGAACCATAGCACAGCAAATGCAATCTGTAACGCATCATCCAGTGTCTGCGCGTACCATTCGACGCCGTTTACAGCAGAGTGGTCTGTCCGCAAGACGTCTATTGCTTTGTCTACCCTTGACGCAGAACCACAGACGTCTCCGCCGCCAATGGTGCGATGACAGAAGGATGTGGACGGCAGAATGGAATGAAATTGTCTTTACTGACGAGTCACGCTTCTGTCTGCAACACCACGATGGTCGCATTCGAGTCTGGAGACACCGTGAAGAGAGGATGCTGAAAATCTGCGTTATGCACCGCCACACTGGTCCTGCACAGGGTATTATGGTATGGGGCGGTATTGGATATCACTCTCGGACACCTCTAGTACGCATTGCCGGTACTTTAAATAGCCAGCGCTTCATCTCCGAGGTGTTGGAGCCAGTTGTCCTTCCTTACCTTCAGGTCTTGCCGACAGCCATATTGCCCACAGGATATCAATTGCCCACAGGATAATGCGCGACCACACGTGGCACGCATTGTCCAACGGTTCTTCGTCAATCGCCAGATTGAATTGCTTCCCTGGCAACCTCGCTCTCCGGATCTTTCGCCGATAGAAAACATGTGGTCCATGGTTGCTCTACGATTGACCCAGATTCCATCCCCAGCTGCCACAGCAGATCAACTTTGGCAACGTGTGGAAGCCGCTTGGTCTGCTGTATCCCAAGAACTCATCCAAAGTCTCTTTGAATCAGTGCCGAGGCGTGTTGCAGCGGTGATCTCCAACAATGGCGGCTACTCTGGCTACTGATTTTGGCAGGAACCACACTTCACAGAAGTCTATAAATTTAATCATTTGATACTTGGCTAACATGTTATCTACAAAATAAATTTTGTTGTGATATCTCTTGTCTTTCTTGGTGTTGCAATTTGGGTGGCCAGCAGTGTATATATATATATATATATATATATATATATATATATATATATAGATATATATAGATATATACTTTTGGATATATGCTTTTGGAGGAAACAGCATAAAATGTCAAACCTTGCGGACCTTGCGAAAACGGCAAATTATTGGAGCGGGTATCTGTTACTGCAACCCCCAGGCTAATGGGTGTTTTTGAGCTATGGTATCTAAAGTCATGATAGCTTACAGAGTGCACGGAAAAACATTCTTTGCCAAACACAATAGTGGACGAAAGGGAGAGCTGAGTGAAAGAGACGGACGAAGTATTGAAGTGGATTGTGACATGAAAAAAGAAAACAACTGCAACAAAACTGACCGTAGAGATCAATCTACCTCTGCATGTTCCGGTATCAATCATTAGAGGTAGAAGGGAGCTTCACAAACAAAGCATTTACGGAACAGTACCTATTCCCAAGCCACTTGTAAAAGATGTCAGTACAAAATATTGACCACAATGGTGCCGTGACCGCGAAATCTGGTCGAGTAATATATCGAGAAACGGCATTTGGTCCGACGAATCATTGTTCACATTGTTCCTCGCAACAGGACGTGAGTATGTCTAAAGAACTCCTACACAAACGTAAGATTCTTGCTATCTCATCTCAACTGTCAATCATGGAGGTAGATCTATCAGGGTTTGGGATGGTATTTCATGGTTTTCTTCAGACCCTATTGTTACCCTAAAAGGGAGATTGAATTTGAAGGACTATGTTGAAATTTTTGCTCACTTGTCCATCCTAAGGTTCAAACATTGTTACTTTGCAGGAGATGCCGTTCTCCAGGGTGATAATCCCCCTATACATACAGCTATACATACAGCTAAGTATTGGTTTGAAGAGCATGGAAAGAAGTCAAATACCTTATCTTGCCCTGTACAATAGAGTGGAACGAATAAAACTTTTTTTTGAATTTCAATATGCTCTAGTTTTCAAAAGTTGCCTTTTAAC
Organism: Dolomedes plantarius; assembly: GCA_907164885.2. Taxonomy (NCBI): domain Eukaryota; kingdom Metazoa; phylum Arthropoda; class Arachnida; order Araneae; family Dolomedidae; genus Dolomedes; species Dolomedes plantarius. The sequence continues at coordinate 148,933,082 of OU015495.1, forward strand.
AAAATAAAGACGGAAATTAAGTATTAGCGTAATTGGTGCATGTTTTCAGTTAGCGCATGAAGGGCAAACTTTTGGTTTTTATTAAATTTTTGACAAATTTCGCAATTATTTTGAAATTGAATACACTTGTAGTACAAAAAAGTAGCAAAATATGTAATTTAAACATTCTTTTTTAGTCAGGAGACATGCTAAACTGATTATATAATACGTTTTACTTCATAAAAATAGTACACATAAAGGCACTTACGGACGAGGCACTTAAAAGACACTCGGACATCACAGTGGAACGAAAAATGTTTTTTCGGAATTTCAATATGCTCTAGTTTTCAAAAGTTGTCTTTTAAATTTACAATTAAGAATATAAAATCTTTTTGCTCTACTAAAATATTTTTAAGTGCCGCAAAAGGTTTCAAAATGGATATTTTTATGAAAAAGTGATTATATTTGTATTTTTTGTTAATTTCTTTTATAGTATATTAAAATAATGTATATTTCCTGTAAATAAAATTTTCAAAATATGATATTTTGACAAAAAACTCGCATATTCTAAGTATTTCTAATTTTTAGATGCCATAACAGAACAACTGATTTTGTGGAATTTCGCGATTTTCATCATATTAATTTTACAGTAGCATATTCTTATAATACACATTGGAATGAAAGAAAAACAATTTTTAATTGACCGAGCTTAGTTAAAATAAGCAAATCACTCTTATTTAGAAAAATATTAATGTAATGTCTATAAAGGCAAAACGTTACTTTGAAAAAAATATTCATGCTTATCAAAAGTCCATAGTAATCACACATGGTTTCCATTACTTATTTCACTGACAAATTGAATTGTTTTATTGTTTCAAATTTTAGGATTATCTTTTGAGAATGTATTTTTATTTTTATCAATGAATCTCTTGCAGAAGTACCACGAACGAACAAGGATGACCCGGTATCTAATTTAACAATCCTTTCTACTACTTGTGTGTGACATGGAATGTTGTTGAAGTCAATAATTTAAATGATGTCCCTACGTCACCAATTTTGTTTCCTAGATGGAAAAACTAAAGGTACAAATGAATTTGGAGGAGAAATAGGTAAACAACTAGAAAACTGCTACGAACTTCCAGTGATTGAATTTTTACCTGTTGAAAATAACATTCCATTACTAGAAATTAAGGATGATTTAAGTGTGGACCCAAAATATTTGTTAGAAATGCATAATGCCATTTCTGTTGGAAAGTGCTCTTCTGATTTGTCCATGAGAAAACCAGGAAAATTTTTTCATTCACGATTGTTTACATTAGCAAACCGAATACTTCGCTTGTATGTGGAAACAGAATTTCCTGCAAAAAATCTCCGAATACTGATTACATTTTGAAAGTTTATGCACCAATTTGGTTTACAATAAAGCTGAAACCATCTTGTATCCGTGGATCGAAGCACTTGTGGAAACTTGTAAGCTATTCGTGTTACCTCAATCAGACACTTAAAAATGTAATTGACCCTGTCATTCAAAGAAATGCATACTTTGCCGCTTCTGAAAATCTCCTCCTTTGTATGATATTAGATGATCGCAGTCAAGTAAGAGAGCTTGGATTACGCCGAATTCTAAAAGCAAGAGCCGAAAATGAAGGAGGCATCACAAAGAATTTAGTTCCACGTATAAACTTTGATGCCAAAGATTATATTGATATGATTGAATGGAATGATATTAAAGTAACAGAACCTCCTATGACGAGGCATGTTTCTGATGACAAACTAAAACAGTTTATAAAGTAAGCAAAAGAATCTGATCACGAGAAACAAATTATTGACTTCAACAACATTCCATGTCACACACAAGTAGTAGAAAGGATTGTTAAATTAGTTACCGGGTCATCCTTGTCCGTTCGTGGTACTTCTGCAAGAGATGCATTGATAAAAACAAAAATACATTCTCAAAAGATAATGCCAAAATTTGAAACAATAAAACAATTCAATGTGTCAGTGAAATAAGTAATGGAAACCATGTGTGATTACTATGAACTTTTGAAAAGCATGAATATTTTTTTCAAAGTAACGTTTTGCCTTTATAGACATTACATTAATATTTTTCTAAATAAGTGTGATTTGCTTATTTTAACTAAGCTCGGTCAATTAAAAATTGTTTTTCTTTCATTCCAATGTGTATTATAAGAATATGCTACTGTAAAATTAATATGATGAAAATCGCGAAATTCAACAAAATCAGTTGTTCTGTTATGGCATCTAAAAATTAGAAATACTTAGAATATGCGAGTTTTCTGTCAAAATATCATATTTTGAATATTTTATTTACAGGAAATATACATTATTTTAATATACTATAAAAGAAATTAACAAAAAATCCAAATATAATCACTTTTCATAAAAATATCCATTTTGAAGCCCTTTGCGGCACTTAAAAATATTTTAGTAGAGCAAAAAGATTTTATATTCTTAATTTTAATTTTAAAAGACAACTTTTGAAAACTAGAGCATATTGAAATTCCGAAAAAAAAAATTTCGTTCCACCGTGATGTCCGAGTGTGTTTTAAGTGCCTCGTCCTTAAGTGCCTTTATGTGTACTATTTTTATGAAGTAACACGTATTATATAATTAGTTTAGTAGGTCTCCTGACTAAAAAGAATGTTTAAATTACATATTTTGCTACTTTTTTGTACTAAAAGTGAGTTCAATTTCAAAATAATTGCGAAATTTGTCAAAAATTTAATAAAAACCAAAAGTTTGCCCTTCTTGCGCTAACTGAAAACATGCACTAATTACGCTAATATTTAATTTCCGTCTTTATTTTGTTAAAAGGCAACTTTTGAAAACTAGAGCATATTGAAAATCAAAAAAAAGTTTTTTTCGTTCCACCCTACTGTACAATCCCCCCCGACTATATATCACAGAACCACTGTGATCTGTATAAGCCAGGGGTCGGCAACCTATTGAAGCGGAAGAGCCACTAAAAATTTAAAGAGCCACTAAAAATTTTCGCTTCAATATTATAGTACTTGCTTATATATATTTGATTTTTTATTTAAAATACTAGGGGCTTCCCCCCCCCTCCCGGCGAAATGGATGAAGCCCGCGTATGGGTGAAAAATTGGATCTTCATTCATGTCCTTTTGCAAAGTAAGCGAATGAGAAGATTTTTTTGAAGTATTTCTTTAAAATTCAATTAAAAATCGAAATTTTAAGATAGAGACTTGAAATGAAGTTTATATGAATGATATAGCTTTCATCTTCCAGTTGATATAAATATTTTCTTTGTAACATAATAAGTCTGAGAGCATTGAATTTATATATCCTGAAACGCATAAATTTTTCCAAAAAGTGGGTTTTCAATTTTAATAAAAATATCAGTCTGTTTTAAATTATTTTTAAAGAAATGAGGTCTTGTTTAAAGGAGAAATGTCTGTAGTCTTAGATTGTAAAAAAAAAAATTCTATGATCCTTTTTTTGAGATATCGTAATCTGAACATGAAAAACTCAATATTTTCCCACAAAACATAAAATTAAAAAAAACTTAAAGTCCGACGAATATGAGGCATGTCTTACTTTCTTCCCCACATTGTTCTGCATAGATTGGTATCGGTCTCGACCCCATACCCCCAGCGGTTTCGGAGGAGATAGCGTGACAAGCATTTGACAGCGGCGTTGCCGGCAGCGGCAGCGGCAGCGGCAGCGCCGGCTACTTTTTTTTAGAATAGAGATAAACGTCTTTAAATGCGGAATAATATTTATTCATATAAAAACACAAATATAGATAGTTACATCAATGGAAGCATTAGCTTTGCATGCCTTTTGAAAGTTTGATTAAATCTGGCTTATAACTTTAAGTTTCAAGCACGACTGTAGATTTTTATTTGTTAGTTGACTTCTAACTTTACTTTTTATTATATTCATGCAAGAGAACGCTTGCTCGCACGAATATGTCGACCCGAAGATCGTCAGTACTCCATATACCAACTTCTTCACCTCACTGTAGCATTCTGGAAGACTATTCTATGCGCCGAATATGAGGGACTCAACTCGCGGAATTTCTTTTAGAGCTGTCCACTTGTGCTGCGCGATGTGCATGCATTTCTGGATCTCCAACTCTTCCAACTTGCTCTTCAGTTCTGGGAACTTTCCACTCCACATGTCTTTGGTTTTCAAATCTAGCAATGGCATTTGAAGCGATCCAGCATCAATTCCAAATGGCTCAATGTTGATCTCATTTGTATTTGTGTTGAAAGGATTTACTATGAATACGAGAGTACTTTTGTTTGTTTTGAATTGCTCGAATCTCTCAGCGAATCCATCATTCATGCTTTTAAAGCTATGCTGAAGTAATTCGTGTCAATCGTTGCATTGGTCTCATCGCGATATTGCTTTAGATTTTTAAAATGAAGTAATTTACAGCTCTCCATGTCTTCAACAAAGAGAAGTAATTTTTTTTCGAAACAAACTACTTCTTCAAGCAAGGCGTAGGCTGGGTTGCCCTTTCCTTGCAGTTTTAGATTTAGTTCATTTAGTTTTATTGTGGTATCTACCATGAAGTTGAATTTTTGCAGCCATTTGTCTTCTTCCAATTAGGGATTTTCAATGCTTTTTTCATTGAATAATGTTTTTATTTCACTCAAGCACAAAGCAAAACGTTGCAATACGTTACCTCTGGAAAGCCATCGCACTTTATTGTGCAGAAATACGTCAGAACGCTGGCTATCTATTTCTTCAAAGAAATCTTTAAACTGGCGATGGTAGAGTGCTTTTTCCAAGATGCTGTTAATAATCTTAATTACCAAGTTCATGACCTCAAATATGGCGCCGGAAATGTTTGGGCACAAAGCGCTTCTTGATGAATTATGCAGTGAAACGTTAGAATTTCGTGGTTTATTTTTTTCTGAAGAATTGATGTTACCCCTCAATGTATTCCTTGCATACTTCTGGCTCCATCAGTTTCTATAGAAAAGATTTTATTTATATCGATTCCATTGTCTTCCAGGCATTTTTGCAAATAATTTGCTATATCTTCTCCACGAGTTTGCCCTGAGAGCGGTAGCAATCCTAGCAGTTGTTATTTTGGAATTTGGGAAGACATATACCTGACGAAAAGGGTAACTTGTGCCGTGTCTTTTAAGTCGCAATACTTATCTTTAGCAAGCCAGTTGAATGTCTTCCACTTGCATATGTGTTACATTTGAAGACATTTTAGCAGTCCTATCTTCTACTGTTTTAGCAGATAATGGCAAATCTTTGATTTTTTCGTGATTTTTGCTTTGTCTTAAAATCACGAAACAGTTCTTCAGATGCACGTATAAAACAATCTTTGACGTACTCACCAACTGTAAATGGATTTCTTCTTTTTGCAATTTCTAATGATACTGGAAAGCTTGCCAGATTTACATTATTGGAAGATTACGCCTAGTTACTTAGCATGGAACTTGACTGTTTTTTTTTTTTTGAGCTCTTCAACAGCTTTTTTTCGTGTGTCACCGGTGGGATATTTACCAGCAAACTGGGTATGTTTTGTAGTGAAGTGTCTCTCCAAATTTGACTTCTTATTGTGTGCGAGTTTTTCGTGACAAATGAGACAAGTCGGAACGCCATCTGTGTTGCATATGACTGCAAACGACTCCGTCCTCATTGAATTCTAGGTTTTCTTCTTCAGTTCTCTCTTTTTTACCAGATGCCATGCTGATGGCGGAGCTGAAAAAAGGATTTTTTAAAATTTTACTTAGCTATCTAAAACGACAAACAATTTATTTACCATTATTACTTCGAAAACACGATATTCAGATATGTAATCCAATTCTGTTACTGATTTTATTATATTATACGCGTACATGCCTTTGAGAAGATAATTCGCATCTAAATCGTATTCTTGTTGAAACAACAAGCGAATAGACACGCAAAAACCGCAAACGATTAAATTAAGACACATGCAACGTAACGTCGACCGCGCTATCCGAGGATGACTGACTGACAATACGTCTAGAGTCTAGACGTGTTGTCTAGACTCTAGACGGTGGCTGTTTGGGTGAGACAGAAATGGAATGCAATTGGCTGAAAGATAAACATGATCACGGAGTCTCATCTCTAAGAACAAAACAATAGTTCAAATTGATCTCATTAGGGTCATGTTAAGCGGAGCGATTTGTAATTAACGTTTATGAAAATAGAAGCTATTGAGAAATTAGGTACTTAAAAATATATTTTCTTATTTTTTAAGGGTTTTGACAGTAAATTATTAATTTTTTCGTATGGAACTGGAGAGCCGCAACTTTACATCAAAAGAGCCGCAGGTTGCTGACCCCTGGTATAAGCGGATAGAGCCAGGTATCGATAACCATTGCAGCATCTCTAACGGAACTTTCAGGATTTTTCCCTGAAGAATGGTATAATATATTCTTAACCACTATTCATGACTTGTATAATCCAATTCCAAGGTGAATCTGGTGGTACTAAATGACAAATGGGATCCTGCGTCGTATTACAAAAGGTTTTCATGATGTTTCTTAGTGCTTCCATTATTTTCATAACCACCTGTGTATATATATATATATATATATATATATATATATGTCTGATTTATGCACTTTTCTGCAAAAGGATATATATTTTTTAAATTCATCTGCTGTCACGGGGAATATTACCTAAATTAAAAGTAATGAATAGCGCCCACTCTCGTGACTGATATTACATGGAAATATATACAAATACCCTTTTTACTCCTGTTTTTGAAATAGAAAAGAAAAATTCAGGGCTCTATATTACTAAAATGTTTTTCTACAATATCTAACTCTAAAGTTTTGAATAAAAAATCTGCTTTCAAGCAGATTAAAACATCGCCTCGTAACTAAAGATAATAAATTCTCGTCACAGGAAGCTCAGTTATTTTTTCCTAGATTGTTCATTCATTATTTTTTAGAGAGAGATATGCTAGTGGCTTGAATAATATGGACGTCACTCTACATAAAACATTCTAAAATATTGAAAGAATATTTATAACAGTTCTAAATTCCTTTATTGTAAGTGTGCACATAGATATCTGATATTAATTACGTATTCAGATTTATAATATTGGGCGCCAGTTTTGGACGGAGTCTAAAGTGATGTTGCATACGAAACAGCCTATATTTTTCTGAACAAGTAAAAGAAGTAGACAACTAATTTAGCCCATTCTTCAATAAGAATAAATTTTTGCTACCAAAATTTTCACAAGGTCTTTTATATAGAACATAAGTTATAACTAGAATTGTAGAATGAAACCATTAACTAAATACGTGTTTTCGAAAACAAATGAACAACTCTGTAAATATTCATCTGTAAATATTTATTTTATTTGTTTTAACCCGCCAGGACGCGCGCAGACATCACTGACGTGAGGACGCGCGTCATTGTCGAAGAGGTCCGGTCAATCAATTTTGCCCTTTTTATCATTAAAAATGGATTTTAATTAGGTTTTAAACATTATAAATGAAAATGTATAGACATAATAAAATTTTAGACAAGAATTTCAGAAAAAAATATTGACTTCCCATTTAATAGCATAATTTACAAACAGTAAAAGCATGTCCGTTGCAATCACTTTTTTTTCACATTTGATACAAACGGTTTTTGATTTTCTATCTTTGATTTCAGCCTGAGTAGTTTTTTTAGCATCGCGATCTCTTTGAAAATTACTGGCTATGCTATCAGCGTAGATAATCGTGCAATTTACAACGTTGCGCAAATTTGTATCATCAACTAAAATCTGCCAATAATCTAGTAGAGAAGACAGATTTTTGGCTATACGAACATTTCCTAGAAGCTTGGTGATAATATTGCAAGATGGGGCTCTTACGTTTTGTCGGAAGTTTTGCTTCTTCCATTTTGTGAGCCCATCTTTACGAATGAAATATTGTTGGGGGGAATCGTCTTCATCACTGTAATCAGTTTCTTCTTCAGATGACGATTGATGGTCACTATATTTTCATTGTCATCTATTTCTTCAGATTCTTCAGCTAAAAGACTCCTCATCCCTTGAAACTTCGGCCAATATAGACCGTAAGCGCTTTGTCTCTTCCTCGAAACTCAAATATAGCGACATGACAGTAAATAAATCCTCTATGGTGTTGCAACAAACCTATTACACCAGCACGCGCGCCGGACCTAAGAGGCCCGAGTAACCAGTTATCAACCGGAAGAGGGGTAGAAACATGTTTAAAATTCCAGAATCTGAAAGGATGGGACTTAAGGGGCAGCTACACAAGGAATTGCTCATTTCTGAAAAACAGGGGTGTTTTCTATGGTCATTCCATTTTGCGGTCGGGCCTTAGAGGCCCAACGCGCGTTCTGGCGGGTTAGACATACATATAATAACCTCCCCAAATACTACATGTAATTAATTAATAGTTCTAAACATTACAAAATTACGGGCAAACCACTTCACATCGTCATACTATAATCATCTAAAAATGCTAAAAAATCATGTCTATACAATGAAACAGCCATATTTTATTTCGAATCGGTACAAGACTCCATAGAGTCAACGTTATAGAAGAAATCCCTTTTCGACGTCCACCCCTCAAAACTGCCACTTTTTTCGGAATCTTTACTGTTGTTTATATCTTCTGTTGTTTATATATATATATATATATGTATATATATATATATATATATATATATATATATATATATATATATATATATATATATATATATATATATATATATATATATATATATATATATGTATGTATATATATATATATATATGTATGTATATATATATATATATATATATATATATATATATATATATATATATATATATATATATATATATATATATATATATAATATATATATATTATATATATATATATATATATATATATATATATATATATATATATATATATATATATATATATATATATATATATATATATATATATATATATATATATATATATATATATATATATATATATATATATATATATATATATAAACAACAGAAATATTTACCTTTTTAGTTTTCAAACTTTTTACAGATGGTATTTTGATGAAATACGAAAATATTTGTTTATCAAGCTAGTGTTTATTAAAGCCAGCTTTCAGTTTTTGTATCATTTTACTCTACTGTTAAATTTCATGAATATATTTTAAATTTCATGAATATAAAAATTTTGTTCCTTTCAGTTATGTTCCCTAAATTATGATTTTTTATATTAAAATTGATTTAAAACTCAAATAATTCTACACCTTTAGTGAGTTTAGCCTATAAATACCGTATGAGAACTCAACACTCCCAAAAGAGAATGTTTCTTTAGATGGAATAAAAGACCCATCAAAAATAACAAATGATATTACAAAGACCATCAGGAAAAGAATAACACACATTTTTGTGTAAGACTGGGGTATGATGATAAAAAAGTAATTTATTGTAACTGATTATAAAATGTAATTTAAAAACTTATAACAACAGAATCTTGATTAAGAGACCAAAAACATAAAAATAACCGCAACCAATGCAATTTGCATTCATATGAGGATAACTTTAAGGAGAATGAAACCTCATATCGTTTAACTAATGGGCAATTTAAAACTGTGATTTATTTTGGGCCTTCGACCTTTTTTTCCATTTTCGTGAGAAATAAAAGCGAAGAACGTGCAAATATAACTCAATTTCATAAACTGCGATTACATATATGAAGTTCTCAGAAACATCTAAGAAATAGTAAAATATAATAGGAAAAATAAGAAAATAAAAACATCCATTTAATGTCATAACTAGAATCCGCCACATCTTCTGAAATCGAAAGCGACGAAACACTCTCGTCCAAAAAAAGACACACATTTTATGTGAAATGAACCTTCACGACAAAGAATGTTTGTCATATCGAATTAGGCCTCAATACGCAACAGTGGCGATAGAGAAATAATGGCCTGATTATACCTCCTCTATTTTCATTTCTCTTTCATAACCGAGATGGGAAAAGTAACTACAAGCCTTTTACTCACAATGAAGGAGGAAATGAAAATGCCGGCATGTGTGGGACTGAGTATACATGGGTTGCGTTATTTTTCTCTCGGCAGTCATTCAGTATGATCGGCAGAAATGGTGTGATTGCGCAGGTGTTTGGGGTTCATTCACATCTTTGTCAAATGGAATTCTTTATTGCACGAGTTGATTCCATCTTACTTTATGGGTTACGGAAAGGAAATTTAATGTTCCATACTAAGAAAGAGGTTTGTGCAAACTGTTGAGTCAATTGAAAATGCACGTAAAGGATGAACACCAAATTTCGCATATTAAGGTCATATGATTTGAGTAAAATTTTCATGAAATGTAAAAACGATATATACATATTATGTGTATTATAGTAAGGAACAATTTTCCTAAATTAAATAAAATCTTAAGACTACAGAATTACGAAATTATCTATATTTTTTTTCTCTTAGGAAATGTATATTTCTCGTTTATAAGCCGCATGTTGTAGTATGTAATTCACATTCATACATACAAGCACACATGCATATATGTATATATATATATATATATATATATATATATATATATATATATATATATATATATATATATATATATATATATATATATATATATATATATATATATATATATATATATATATATATATATACATATATATATATACACACTAGATAGTACTTGTCAAAACTTGACTGTACAATACAAATCGTTATAAAAGTTCTATTAAAAGTAATATAAAAATACAATAATGAACAGAAATTAAAAACATTATCATTGTAATAGAATGCTTTAGGAAAAATCACATGAAAGCCATTTGTGTCGGTAATTTGGAAATAAATTAAACACCTTTAAAACTGTTTAACTGTGAAAAATTTCTCTGATTTAATTTTTCTTAAATTAACAACAATTAATGAATCACGGTGAATGAATAACCCACTCGTGTTTACATTTTCATGATCTGAGTATATAAAATGAATACTTGTTATTAATTTAATTGAAACACTATGATAACGCGAAACGTTTCGGAAAAAGGATAATTCTCTATTGAATATGAAAATCACAACGAAAATTCGTCACAATGAAAGGATATTTTATGCTGAGAACATTTTTAAACGGTGGCGAGCTGTTTTTTTAACTGTCATAACATTTTATTACATCCGTCTAAAAATCGAAATAAAGTTGATTTGTGTCGATATTACGTTGTTTCTAATAATTTTTTTGTGTTTAGATAGTAAATAATCTTTTTGAACTTTACTTTTAACTTGTTAAGCCTAACTCATAAAACAAAATGGATGCCATAGGCTGATATATTTATGAAGTGGTCGCTCTGGAAATGTTACATGACAGATACATACACAGAACACGACAACTACTAGGGGAAAATAAATATATATATATATATATATATATATATATATATCTACTTATTACCCTGGACTTTTTTTTTCAAGTGCGAAAATCAATTTATTACACCTCAAGTAATAAATAAAAAAGCTATTTTGATCAGAGGATTCCTTTCTCATAATATTGGCGTTTGTTTCTTCTCGGGGAAAAATTCTATATACCTACTATCACTTCATCATAAAATAATTTCGATATGTAGAAAATGCTTTCTCTTCCATTTTGTATAAGTATGTTTTCATCCGTAGGCCTTCACTTTAATAAATTAAGGTTTTAGTTTAAAAAAATAACATGAAATTCCATAAACTATGTCATCATATTAAACCATAATTATTTATATATATATTTATATATATATATATATATATATATATATATATATATATATATATATATATATATATATATAGGGTTTTTTTAAAAAAATAGGTGAGTATACTGTGTTTTCTGAAATAAAGGTGTGTATTTTTAGCACCGTGTTTTAACTTAGGTATCCGAATCTTTTTAAAACATCGAATTTGACGAAAATTCCAAAATTGCTTTTAATTCCTTATTTGTCAAGATTGTAAATTTATGTTTCGAAATCTCCTTTTATTTTTTTGATGAAATCATTAGAAAGGAAATTAGAGCGATTTAAAGATCAGGAGTAGCTATGAATTTCAATAGAAGTTGAAAACTTCAATCGTGTTTTCTGAAGAACTCATTTTTCATCAAAAATGTAAAAGACTCTTGAGATAACTCAAAATTTAATGATAATATGTGTATGAATTTTTTCCCGTATCTTATTCATAATACTAAGAATGTAATAGACTACAGATTTGGTTTTTGGTATATTATTTGTTGATTTGTAGTTGCATGTATAAAAATTTCATAGAAAATTACTAAAATTCTACATGTAGTTGCATATAATGACCTGTATTTTTTTTTAGATTTTGAGATATCAATTAGGTTCTAGGTCATTACTCTTAGAAGGTACTTAATTACATCTTTCTAATCTAAAAAAAAGTAACTCCAGCTGCCGCTGTCAAAAGCTTGTCACGCTATCTCCTCCGAAACCGCTGGGGGTATGGGGGTATTTTTATATATCGATCGGTATCGAGAGCGATACCGATCGATGCCGAAAAATAGGGGGGCCAATTTAAGACATATCTCATCTTCGTCGGACTTTAAGTTTTTTTTATGTTTTGTGGGAAAATATTGACTTTTTCATTGTCAGATTACGATATCTCGCCAAAAAATGATCGTAGAATTTTGATGTTTTTACAAACTAAGACTACAGACATTTTTTTTTTTCAAACTAGACCTCATTTGTTTAAAAATATTTTAAAACAGACTAATATTTTCATCAAAAAAGGAAACACAGCTTTTCAAGAAATATCGTCCCCTATGTGGATGTAATATCGATGTTTCTCGAGTTTTTATCTTACAAAGGAAATATTTACATCATCTGGAAGCTGAAAGCTTTTTTATTCCTATAAATTTCATTTCAAGTCTATATCGTAAATTTTCGATTTTTAATGGAATTTTAATGCTGATAATTCAAAAGTGTTGAAACGTCCTTCACATTAAGGGTGACAACAGTAAATGAATGGAAGCTGTTACATTGCCCGAGAATCACCCCTATGTATCTCGCTATTAGCCATAACAGAGGAGCGAGCGTAGCGAGCCTAGTATTACTAAAAATAGTTAATGTTACATGCGTATTTTTTTGTTACTGCTTTAGCCGTTTTTGTAAATATTTGCTAAATTTCAACCCAATATCTTCAATTTTGTAAAATTTTGTCTCGTTAATGTGTATTTTTTCATCATTTTCGAGCTTTGGTGTTATATTCCTTCGAAAAATAAGATATAAATTTTTGCAAGTACAGTTTTTTAATAAAAGGGCTCCGAACGTAGTCGGATACGTTAAAAAGAAATTTATGGCTTCGCAAGGTGTTACAGAGCATATCGCGGATGTTTATTCGCGCTGTCAACTGAACTTCCGTGAGTTCATGAAGAACCCAAATGTCGAACTTTCTTATGTATCCCAGAGTTCAGGTGGTCGTGAACGCTTGAATGATGAATGTTCAACGCTTCTGCTATATCTCGTGCCGTGGAACTTGGTTTTGACTCGATCAATGCTTTTATTTGTTCGCCATCAACGTCTGAGGGCGTACCTGACCTTGGAACTTCATTGAGATCAAGATCCTCTGCACGGAATTTCCTGAACAGTCGGTGGCACCGAAGTTCTTGTAGAGCATTATCACCATAAACTTTACGCAACTTTTTCAAACTTTTCCTTTACGGAAGTGAAATATGCAGGCAGTGCACAGCTTGGTCTTCTATCTTCAACCTGTTGTAAGATTTCCGAAACGTAACGAAATCACTCGATATTTTTCAGAACGCATATAATACTGTCAGCTGTCCAATAATATATCAATAATACAGATGCACATACCTCTAGGGTTTCAAACAATACATTAGCTCTATCCCTTGCAAAAATGCGTCATGATTTTGCCGACAACCAACCAACTCTCTCTCTCTCTCTCTCTCTCTATATATATATATATATATATATATATATATATATATATATACACACACAGAGAAAATTCCGGTAATGCCTGACATTTTTGCCAGTTTGCCAATTTTTTTGTTGGTAATTAACTACTTCCTCACCCCTAGAAAGTTTCTTTTCTACCGCTATGAATGTATATTCCACAGGTTGAGAACCAGTGGTCAAGATAGTACATGTTATTTCTGAACAGAAACATTATGCAATACCGTGCGTCAGATTTAAGGCAAGATCGATAGTGAAAAGTGCTGTGCTTGATTTTGGGAGCTGTAAAATACTGTACAGGAAGCAAAATAAATAATATGCGAAGGCGATATTTAGGATACTTATTCAAATATTCAAAAAGAGGTGTTTTTTTAAGTGTATTCGGTGTTTTAGGTTTTTGTTGAATGCGAGTATCTACGTCGATTGAAAGAAGGTATGGTGGTGAATTTCCATTTCAAAACTGAAGATTCATATTAAAACACTTTTAGAATTTTCTTAATAAGGAACATTAAATTAATGCATAGTATTAACCTAGTTAAAAATACCAAGATTTGACATTTAATATTACAGCCACTCATCTGAAGCTAAAATAAACTTAATTTTACCTTTCAAGAGAGCTTCAAGTCTATCTCCGTGAGTTATACGCAAGATATTCGTCATTAATTGATTTACATGCAACATTCGTGAGAAAGACAGATGAAGTTTTAACCCATTTTGAAAGCTGATAGGGAACGGTTTGGAAAGAGCAATATATTTTAGATGGATTTAAGTATATATTTCAATTAAAGTAAATGCATACCTAGCAAATCCTGAATAGTTTGCAAACCGTTGAGCATATTTAAAGGTATTTGATAATTAAAGACATTTTTATTTGGAAATACATGCTCATATATTTCCAACATGTTTTAGAAATATTTCTGTTACATAGGAAGCTCATTAATTGCAATAAATAGGTAGTTAGGAATTTATGAAATTCTGCATACTAGTAATTTTGTAGGGAAATATTTATAAAATTATTTAATGAGTAAGCATGCAATAGTATTAATATATAAAAACATTAATTAATTTTACAGCATATTTTTAACATTTTTTTCCAAGTGGTGTGTTTTGATACCCCATCATTAGGGATATCAATATTTTTTTACTAGCATTACTAGAAATTAATTTATTTCAATATAAAAGGTATTTAACCACCAGCACAAATATCCTACTGTGCAAACAATTAACACTTAATGAAATTATGCAAAAAACATGACATAGTCAATGGAGTGAAAAAAATCAATAGATGCGTAATTGTATCATAAACCAAAGAATGTTATTTTTGCAGTTCTTTTGTAAAAGCATATGACTTTTAGAAATTTCCAATTTTCTGATGGTACGAGTTATAACAAATTGCTATCCTATGGAAAATATTTAAGATAATCCTTGGTTAACCTACGTTATAAGAATACTAAAGGCTAGGTGTCTTTTGGTATAATAAAGAAGTGGAACGGATTTTGAGCATCTAAAAGTCGAAAAGCGTGTCTAATGTAAAATTTTAGTGCTTGTCTTCAAACTTTTTATCTATATACAGTCAAACCCGCTTAATGGAATATCGGTTAAAAGAATATCCCGTTTAATGTAATAAATTTTCAATGTCCCAAACCGTAGTAATTTGTTTCTGTGTTAAATTTCCCGGTTAATGGAATATATTGTTTTGAAGTTATCCCGCTTAAAGGAATAATATTTAGCCTTGACGATATCGATCTTTTTCTATTTCGCTCACTTCTTTTCAGAATTTTTTTCTTTTGTAAAGTGCAATAATGAATGTGCAGTAACTGAATGTCTTTCAAAGCAATTTTGTCACTTCGTAGAAAGTGTCCAATCGCAGGAAATGGGGATTTCTTCGGTTTTGAAGGGCAATTCATTGTTGCTGTTTTTGCTAGCCGCAACCCCCGCCCTCCCCTTATTGCTCAAATGCTGGCCTACGTTTCCCTATTCAGAGAATGAACAATAGGCTTCACCCCTAAATGAGAGCTAGAAAATGAGTGGGTGTGTGTGCGTGAAGGAAATTTGAAACTTCAACAGGTCCTTATCTTGAAGGGGACGTGGATTACCAACTGTAACGAATCTCTTCGGAGAAGCGCAACATTTAACTTGGGGGATCTCTAGCCTTGAACATTTAACTGTACATTTTCTACGGCGATTAGTTCGACAATTCGCTTTCGTGAAATCAGTAATCTTTCTTGTGCTTTACAATGGGCACTTCGGGGCATTTTTGACTGCGCCAGCCAAGCGGCAATGAAGATAAGGTAGGATGTGTTATTAGCATTTTGTTTATATGCTCAAATTGAGCAGTCAGACAGATATTTTATAGTGATCAATAACGTTTTTTGACGTTAATTTTGATACATACAATATTTTGATGTCCACTCGATAATGATAGATATACGAACTTGTTTGTGATTGCTTATCAACACGGCAACTTATTTTGAATATATATGTGTATATATATATATATATATATATATATATATATAAGTAGTTAAAAAATGGATATAAAAAGTGGTGGTGTAAGAAGCAGAGTAAGGACCACGAGGAATGTCGTAGTTGCTAGGGGCTCTGCTAGAGGAAGTACAGACAGCACAGTGAGTGTTGAAGATGAAAAGAAAGTTGAAGGAGAGAAAAAAGAGCAGGAAAATGTATACGAAAATATGTTCATGAGTAATGAACAAACAGTGAATCAATGCCAGAAGAGAGCAATACAATTGCTTAACTCTAAGAAATTGGAAAAAGAGTTAAAGGAGGAAGTTATAGGCCATATCAATACAATTGTGTCAATTTTCAAAAAACAGCAGGGACATTCGCAATACCTTACAGGATTAGTAAGAGGTTTAGAAAAGAGTTCAGGTACTACATATGCTGATGTGGTGAAACAGAAATCGAGAGGTAAGTCGAGATCAAGATCGCGAACTAGGGCTGATAAGGAAAAGCATGTTATTGCTGTATACCCTAAGTTAGAGCAATCGACAGAAGATACAAAAGAAACGGTACGGAAGTATATAGATCCATGTAAATTGAAGATTGGAGTTACAATGTTAAAAAAAATTAACAGAGGGGGAGTTCTAATAGGGGTTGAGAAAGAAGAAGAAATTGACAAAATTATTGAAGAAGTAGAAAAGAATGATGTGTTGAAAAGTGAATATAAAATAGAGAAGCCCCCCAAAAAAGATCCAAATATTGTAATATATAATGTTCAAAGAGAATATGAGGATAAGGAACTAATAGAAAAGTTATCTGTTCATAATGAAGAATTGGAAGGAGTGGAATTAAGAGTACTAACTAAGTATAAAACTGAGAGAGGGATGAATTGGGTATTAAGCATAAATGGTGAGGCGTACCCAAAAATTAAGAACCTAAAGCGTTTTAAACTAGAGTGGGAATGTTATAATTTTCGTGACTATGTAAGGCCCCCGAATCTGTTATAAATGTTGGCGGTTCGGGCACCCAAAGAAGTATTGCAGGCAAACAAATAGTATTTGTAAAAACTGTGGGACTGAAGGACATGAAATGAAAGAATGTGTAAAAGAGACATGCTGTGTGAACTGCTTGAGGTTTAATGCGGTAAATAAAGTGAAAATTGACGATAAACATATGCCCACCGATATGAGGTGCCCTAAATATTGTGCCGAGGTGGAGCGCATTAAGAATCTTACATTTTATGGCGAGTAACTTTTTGTCTCTTACTTGTGTTCAGCATTCTTTTGTTGGTGGTTCCCACAGTCTTGTTTCTAATTCTGACTATGGCAATCCAGTTGTGTATAAATGCACACATCTTAATTTTAATAAGTCTATTAATGCAGTAAAGGAATTTACAAGTAGTTTAGATTTTGATATTATTTCTGCAAGCGAGCCTTATTTTAAAAGGGGTGAGAAACATATGTTGGAAGGTTTCCCGAGTAACTATCAGAGTATCTATTTTTGTCATGAACCTAAAGCGGCGTTAATCATTAAAAGAAGTATCAAGTATGTTAATTTGATTAACACGGAATATCTGGTAGGTATTAAGTGTGGAAATGGTGATAAAGAAATTTTATTTATAACTGTTTATTTACCGCCTGCAGGTGGAAAAATGGAGAGAGTAGATCCACAGTGGGGTCAGCTGCTAGACATTCTAGAGAGAAATAAAGGAAAGAAAATTGTTTTATTAGGAGATTTTAATGCAAAGTCTACGGTTTGGGGAAGGAGGCCCACTGACGTACGGGGTGCGGCAATAATAGATTTAGTTATTAGATTAGATGGCATTATACACAATGACCCTACAAGCTTACCTACATATTATGGTCCAGCAGGACAAGGCTGGCCTGATTTGACAATCACTTTTGGAATGAAGCAAGAGTACATAAGAGAGTGGAGAGTAGTAGATGAGTATGTACTGACAGATCACAACGCTATACTATTTGATATAGTAATGGATGATGTAAGTAAAAGAAGAGATACTGATCCAAGATGGGAGATAAAGAATATGAGATGGTGGAGTTTTAGAATGGAACTTAGAAAAGTAATGGAAAAGTTAGAGCAAGATATGGAAGAAATGAGCATTGATGGGGTAATAGAGAAATTTAATGAGGAAATTACGAAATTATGTAAGAAACATAGGAAGAAAAGAAGTAAGAAGAATCAGTCCAACGCTTATTGGTGGAATGAGGACTTAAGAATAAAAAGAAGCAAAGTGAGAGCACTTAGGAGATTGTATCAAAAGACGACTGACCCCCAAGATAGAAAGAATAGGCTGATTAAATTCAAACAATAGAGTGCAAGGTATAAGAAGTTGATCAATAATGCGAAAAGAAGTACTTTCAAGGAATATTTAGATAAATTAACTGTGAAAGATACTTTTGGTGCAGTAACGAATATCATTTCTGATAAAAGACAAAATGTAACTGAAAGAGTACAGGATTTAAACGGCGTAATTGTGGATAATGAAGAAGAAATAGAACGAGTTCTAACGGAATATCATTTTAATAGGATAGTAGAAGAGGAAGAGGACACGGAAGTGAGTGATAACAGTGAAAATACTATTGAAATAACTAATCTTGAAATTGAATTAACTATGAGTGAAATGTCAAAAGGTAAAGCACCTGGATATGAGGGATTTACACTAAGTATTATTCAAGAAACATATAATATTAATAAGAGAGTGATGTACTGCTTATTTAATAGATGCTTGAACGATGGCTACTTTCCAAAGGAATGGAAGAAGGCTAAGGTTATTTATTTTAGAAAAGGGGAGAAAGATCCATTACTTCCGAGTTCGTATAGGCCTATATGTCTGCTACCAGTACTGGGTAAGATACTCGATAAAATAATTACAAACAGGCTGGTTACGCATTTGGAATCAAACAATTTGCTATCGAAAGCACAATATGGGTTCAGAAGGAACCTGAGCACTCTTCATGCGCTCAATAACATCAAGAAAATAATTTATGAAAATAAAAGTAGGGATGAACATACTTGTCTTATTTCATTGGACATTAAGAATGCTTTTAATACTGTGAGAAGAAGTAATGTAATAAGGGAGTTAAATAAATTAAAGATTGAACCTAAGTTATATAAATTAATAATTAGTTATATTAGCGATAGAAAAGTTATTATGAGAAGTGGTGAGCATGAGTATAACGTAGGGGTCCCTCAGGGATCTTCCCTCGGCCCTATATTGTGGCTCATAATAATTAACGAATTACTAGACATTGATAGTTACAGTAATAATTGGTATATGCAAGCTTTTGCTGATGACCTAATGATAATGATTAATAGTAAGGTTAGTTATAAGTTTAAGGAAATTTCAAGAGAAGTATTGGATAGATGTTACGATTGGGCAAATAGGAATGAATTAAATTTCAGTATTGATAAGTGTGCTTATACAATAATTGCTAGTAAAGGTGTTATCAAAACCAAACCAACAATTAAGCTGGCGGGGGAAAATATAAAGTATCATAAAGAATTAAAGTATTTAGGGGTGTTAATTGATTGCAAGTTGAAATATTTACAACATCTGGATATGGTTAAGGAAAAATCATTAAAGTTCTTTTATAAATTAACGAGAATTATTAAAAAGACATGGGGAATACGGGGCAGCATTATAAAACAAATTTACCTCACTGTAATTGAGAAAATACTACTGTATGCTGTGGAAATTTGGTATAACGAAGGTGTAGTTATAGATAGAAAATTGAAACAAACACAGAGACCATTTATGTTGGCTATAACGAAATGTTATAGAACCGTGTCTACGGATGCCCTAAACGTACTTTCAGGCTGTATGCCACTGCATCTGAAAGCAAGAATAAATTGTAAAATGTTTAAAATATATGATGAAGGTGTAGAGATTGAAATAGGTGATGAAGTATTGAATAGAGCAAATTGTGAAGTAAGAACAAGCAGAATAAGAAAATGGAAAGATTTAATGAGTATTGAATGTACGTATGATAATACGCCGAAGACACAAGTAAGAATATATACAGACGGCTCTAAGATTGAGGAAAACGCGGGAGCTGGTGTTGTGGTATACATGCAAGACAATGAAAAGGAGATATATAGGGAAAAGATTATAAATGGCAACTCTTATCTGGCAGAAATGAGAGCTATTCAAATTGCGATAGATGTTATGAAAATGAAAGAAGTTAAGAGTTTTGATATCTATACGGACTCTAGAAGTGCGCTGGAAACATTAAAGGCGGTTAATTATAAAGGCGAAATTTCGGAAAAAACTAAAGAGGTTATAAGTAATGAAGATATGAATATCAGCTTCCATTGGGTTAAAGCGCATGTTGGTGAAGAGGGGAATGAGGAGGCTGACAGAGTCGCGAAAGAGGCAACAGAGCTCGAATATGCTGGCACAACTTATAAACACTCTAAGAAAAGAGTTAAGGGAAAGATTAAAAGAGAGGAAATGACCAATTGGCAGGAGTTATGGAATGAGTCTGATAAGGGCAGGAGAGTGTATGAAATATATCCTGAAGTTTCATAAGACAGACTTTGTAATGATTTCAAGTTAAATCAAGCTATTACAGGACATGGGTGCTTTGCGGAATACCAGCACAGAATACACAAGAAAGATGATAAATGTTGGTGTGGGGAGAAACAGACTGTAGAGCATTGCATCTATGAATGTATAGATCTACAGGCTTATAGAGAAAGATTTCCCTCAGATTACACAAGCTGGAGTAAACACAAACTCTTTGTTGACTATTATAGTAAAAAAGTAATAAAAGATATAGTGGGGGTTCTGATGGATGTCCACATCCCTTTTTTTTCCCGTTGAGGGTTTTTTTTGTACTTATCTTTGTGTTTTAAAACAATATATGAATTAATATGGTATGCTATTAAATATCGAATTATATGACTTGTAAAAGTAATTAACTTGAAAATTGATTGAATTTAATAGAATAATTTGTATGAAATTGTTGTAATATTAAATAACTGAATGTGTAAAAGTAATGTAAGTAATACAGATATTGCGAATTGTGAATTTGTTTGCTATACGTGGTTTACAAATATTAATCTATGTATGTATATGTGTTTATAATTGTTTAAATTATGTTTTATAAAGCAGTTGCTTTTATGTCAGTATATAAATGCTTATATTTTGTTATGTAAGCGCAGATGCCTTTATGCATGTATATACTTATATGAAGTTAAATGTTCACTTATGAATTGTTAACTAAATTGTAGTTAAAATTTTGTTGTTGAAGTTTAAAGTGATAAAGCAGTGACTAGGTTCAAGCGGAGCACAGGAACTGGCTCTGGATTCTGGAATTTAAGTTATTATTTATTATTAAATTGTTAATTTTATCTTAATTTGAAATTTGGTAGCTATTTAATGGACTCGAGGGGTCTATGTGACCTAGACTCCGATCTTTTGGGTCGGCGTCTGGGGAGATTGTGTTGTGGTGGCCAGGCATCAGTTGAATTCCGTGTGGCTAACGCCGGGACGGAGATATACTTGCATTACTTGCATTGTGCTTTACAATGTCTTTGAGACGAAAAGATCTTACTTTAAAAGAAAAAGTAAAAGTCATAGAGTTTGCAAAAGTAAATAAGTGTACACAATTAGAACTCTCAAAAAAGTTTGATATATCCCAAGCTCCAGTTTCGAAATTGTTAAAAAATAAAAAAACAAAGTCTTGAACGACTGGAAATGCAATAAAAATCTTAATCAAAAACGAAAACGTACAAGAAAAGAATCTGAAGTTGAAGATGCTCTTCTTCAGTGGTTTGCTGAAAAACGAGCTTGTAATGTTCCTATTAGTGGATTATTATTGAATCAGAAAACCGAAGATTTAGCACAACAGTTAAATATAACTGATTTTAAAGCTACAAATGGTTGGTTGTGCAGATAGAAAGCAAGAAACCAAATTTCTTTCAAAAAAATTCACGGTGAAGCAAATGATGCTGATGAAGCCGCTGCCAGTTCTTGGAAAAATGTAGTATTACCTGCTTTATTACAAGACTACAGTTCTTCTTGTATCTATAACGGTGACGAAACAGCACTTTATTACAGAGCAATGCCTGATGGGACTTTGTGCTTAAAAGGCGAAAAAGTTGTTGGAGGAAAAATCCCGAAGGACAGACTGACAGTTTTATGCTGTAGTAATGCTGACGGCAGTCATAAAATGCCTCTTTTTGTAATCGGGAAATCCAAAAGCCCACGATGTTTTAGAGGTGTAAAACCCCTTCCAGTTATATACGAAGCGAATTCAAAAGCTTGGATGACTGCTAATTCCTTTCAAAACTGGTTAGTGTCATTTGACAATGAGATGAATAAGATGAAAAGAAAAGTTATCCTTTTTATCGATAATTGTCAAGCCCACAAAGTCGACGTACGACTAGAAAATGTAGCACTTCATTTTTTGCCTCCGAATACTACAGCTATTTTACAGCCAATGGACCAGGGAATTATATCACTTTTTAAGAGGAATTATAGAAAAGAAATCGTTAAAAAGATAATAGCTTGCATAGATGATACTAGTGGATTTTCTATCAATAACTCAACTAGTAAAATTATTAGAACCATTTCAATTCTTACAGCTGTTCATTTGATGAACAAATCATGGAATAATATTTCCTCTGACGCAATAAAAAGTTGTTTCCTAAAATGTAAATTTTCAACACACGTAACAAATGATGAATTAAATGATGAATCAATTACAAACGCAAATGATTTACCACCAGAAGGAATGACAGAAGAAAATTTTTCCAATTTTGTAAAATTCGACAATGATTTGGTAGAATGTGGTGAAACTTCAGACCCTCAATTTGATCAAAGCGAAGTCGATGAAGACGAATTTGATGAAGAATGTAACATTAAAAAGGTTCCGTCACATGTTGAAGTTAATAAGGCTTGTGATATTATAAGACGTTTCTTGGAAAAGAAGCCAAATGCAGACTTTCATTTATTTTATAAACTAGAAAATAAAATAACAGATTTGCTGCATTCACAGAACAGTAAACATTCTAAAATATCCAACTTCTTTAGCAACAAATAAGTAAGTAACATTGTAATTATTTCCAAAAAATTAAGGGAAATTTGTAAATGCTACAATAAAATTAGCTCATTTTTCATAAATTTTCTAAATTTTAATGTGTTTAAATTGTTTCTTACTTTTAATTAATAATTGTTTGTTAATTATAATAGTTTAAATATGCCTATGGTTTAGGCAATTTTTAATGCTTTCTAGGTTTAACTGTAACTTTAAACATTGTGGGCGTGTCAATGTGATCCCGGATAATGGAATATCCCGCTTATTAGAATATTTTTTCGTGGCAAATTGGCTATTCCATTAAGCGGGCTCGTATGTATATAAAAGAGCTTGTCTGTTTCTTTGTCCGCTATAGAATCATAGACTGTTTCACTCACAGAGACCAAATTCGGCACAGTTAATGTTTAGGACCCGAGAAACTTAAATCAGCAAAAACGAAGTTTGGGTCTCAATTAGTTTTTTTTAAATTAATTTTTTAATGATTTTTTGTGCCCGTAAGAGGTGCGAGGTACCCCCTGTGAATACAGGCGTTCAGTGAAATACGAACCTATCTCTCTTCCCTCGCGCGAGAGAAGAGGGGTGCGCAGGGGGGGGAGAGATTCATGGTAATAATCTTTGGTCTTGCCTAACTGACTGACTAACTGACAGATAACGCACAGTCCAAACCGTTGGACATAAAGAGCTAAAATTTTGCATGGTGATTCTTCTATAGTGGAGTTTATAGTGGAGGGGTAAACTGAGAAAGATTTTTGAAAAATTCTTCTTCGATTTTTTAAAATTAAATTTTTAAGCTGTTTTTCTAATTTTTTTTAAGTTTACATTTAAAATGATAATCTGAGGGTTATACAATTTATATCACGAGAAATATCATAAAAATTCCTTTAAAACGAAATCTTTTTCGAATCTTTACCTACCTCCCTTTTCTGATATTTGGTGAAATTTTAAAGATTAATTTTTAGAATGTAATTTATGAAATGCTGATCAGGTGGTTTCTTTTCTTTTTGTGATACTTTAAATTAATTTTGCGTTACGTGCATAA
The DNA here is from genome assembly GCA_907164885.2 of Dolomedes plantarius. NCBI lineage: Eukaryota > Metazoa > Arthropoda > Arachnida > Araneae > Dolomedidae > Dolomedes > Dolomedes plantarius. The sequence continues at coordinate 148,957,570 of OU015495.1, forward strand.
CAACGAAATAAATTGACAAAAGAAATATTAAAATACGGTAAAAGATAAAATTTAACCACTAGACTAACTGAGATAGGGGTTTTTTTAAGAACGTAGTTCAAATGAGTATGTTTTAACACAACTTTCCCGGCTCTGTTTTTTGTCCTTTGTTATCTGCAGTTTTTCTCATCGCTTGAACCGATTTACAATTTGCTTCTTCTACGGTTTTTGGCATCAGGAAAATTAAAAATCGAATTACAATTCGCTTTTTCAACGGTTTTTGGCCTTGGGAAATTTAAAAACCGATACGGTTTTTGGCCTGTCGACAATAAAAAACCGAATCACCAAAGTAAGGAAAATATGCTTCATGTGAAATCGCGCCTTACTTTGAATAAATAAAGGGGATAATGCATCTTGCACTTTACCTCTTGGGTGATGTGGAAAAAAGTGCTTCTCTTGGGTGTTGTGGAACAAACTGAGCTTTTAAGGGAAAAATAAATAATAAAGGCAAATGTAAATTATAAAACTTATTTCTAATTAAACAGTGGATCAAAGAAATGTAATTAAATCTAATTAAACAGTATCTAACAAATATAATTAAGCAGTAAACTTATTCAATCGAAACGTGCGAATCACGCAACACTCTGTTATTAATTCTCAATAAAATCAGACGTATAATCAGACGAAGGTCCGCAAGCTCAAAGTTTCTTTCTTTCTTATTGTCTGTATATCATTTCAGTAGAAACGTGCTAAGCGCAATTTCTTTAGCCAGATGAACATGAAGAGCGTGGGGTGCAGCCCAGTATTTTTTTGATGGAATGCATCAAAAGTTCTATATCTATATATCTACCCGGGCATCACCGGGCAATAATGCTAGTAATTTAATAAGTCGAATAATTTGTTTATATCCGTAAATTCGATTATGTCATAAGTTTTATTCATTCATATATATATATATATATATATATATATATATATATATATATATATATATATATATATATATATATATATATATATATATATATATATATATATATATAAATTTTTACAACTTCTATAAACATCTGGCAATTGTCAGTAATTTATTTCATTATACCGTCTGAAAATAAATTTGTTTTTAATGAGATAAAAATTTTCACTCTGTTAATTTTCCGAAATGACGAAAGTTGTTGAGCAAAGAACATGCCTTAAATTTTTTTTTTCGCAATGAAATTTCTACTACAAAAGCATTCAAAAAGCTTTTAAGACAACCTTTTAGCAAAAAAAAAGTATTTGATTGGTATAAAAAGTGTAAAAATGGTAGATAATTCGTCGTAGATGATCCGCGATCTTGTAGAATATCCTCTTTGATTGATGATCAAGATATCGAGAAGGTCAGAGAATTAGTGCTTGGTGATCATTGTTTGACAATAAGAGACATTACTGAACAAGTTCCCATATCATTTGGTTCCTGTAAAGCAATTTTAAAATATCATTTAGGGTTTCAACGCATCGCTTATCGAGTTGTTCGAAGAACTTTGAATTTGTTCGAAAAACAACAACCTGTTCCAAGTGGCCCGAGAGAGGCTTTCTCAAGGTGATTCCTTTCTCAAACGTATTCTTACCGGTGATGAAACTTGTATATACGCTTTTGATACAGAAACAGTTCAACAATCAAGTTAATGGCGCTTGAAAGGGAAAGCAAGATCGAAAAAACTACGCCAAAGTCGCTCAAAAATCCAGGTAACGTTGAATGTTTTCTTTGACTGTCGTGGTGTACTCTATTATGAATACCTATCAACTGTCCATATATTCAATAAATATTTTTATTTAAGGGTTTTACGACGTTTGTGTGAAGCAATTATTTGAACACAGCCTGAAATGTGTCAAAAAACTCATGAGTTTTGAGTCACGATAATGCGCCTTCTCACACTGCAATTAATATTCGTGCGTTTTAAACCAAACATACAACAAATACGGCTCCACAAGCTCCGTATTTACCTCATATGGCACAGTGTCACTTTGACTTATTTCCATGGTTTAAATTACATCTTTCTGAAAACCATTTTGAGTCCATTAATCCGATGAAAGATAATTATCTATGAACTGTGAAGGGTTTTCACAAAAACGACTTTAAAGCATGTTTTGATGATTAAAAGAAACGTTGGCAGAAGTGCATTGCAGTCGGGGGAGATAACTTTGATGGAGATGTAATACATTTTGACCAATATATAAATATATAAACTTATATAGTATATATATATATATATATATATATATATATATATATATATATATATAACAACTATTTCGAAATGTACTTCGACCGTCCAATACAACCCCGCCACGTGACTCTAAAGTCTGCCAACTGGAGGCGGCGAAAGGGAAGGTATCAGGAGAGCATTTGCCGGTGTGACAGTTGTATGCAAAAATTCTGTTCCCATCAAAGCGCCATTATGTCGACCTGAAATACGTGCTAAGAGGCAGGTTTATTGGAACTCGCCTAGCTGGTTGTGTCCGTGTAGAGGAGAACCAAACATGTGGGTGTTTCAAGGGTCACTGTGTCAAAGGTTATGACAGCCTACTAAAACATGGTAAAGGTGTCCTCTCCAAAGCAGAACAGTGAAAAAAAGTTGAAGTTTACCGACAGGGATATACGAGTGTTGAAGAGGATAGTAGCCCGAGGTTGATAGTTGAAGAGGATAGTAAAACATAATACAACTCTATCACAGAAAATCTCTTAGATGAACACCCATCTCCAGAACCCCGTATACACCCAAAATATCCAACGGGAGCTGCATGCTTTGAACATTTATGGCAGAGTGGCTATTCCAAAACCATTAGTGTCGTATCTCGGAATTCTATTAAGCGATGACAGTGTTGCCTAGACCACCAAAGCTGGACACAACAGCAATGGGGACATGTCATCTGGTCTGAAACAACCCATTTACATTATTTCAGACCACCTGACTTGTGCTCTTCTGGCGAACAGGCAGAAGCATTTCATGTTGACTGTCTGGTTCCTACCGTGAAGCACGAAAGGGGGTATCTGATGGCATGGGGTGCGATATCGTGGCGTGGCTTGGGGCCACTCCTAGACCTAAGGAGAAGATCACAAGCCACTATTATCGCATTATCGCAGATCATTTCAATCCTAGGCTTCAGAATTTGTTTCCTGGAGAACATCCTGGGCTCCAAGATGACAATGCCTCTGTTCACACGGATCGATGTCTTGAAACATTGTTAGATGAGCATAATGATAAAGTGGAACATCTCTTGTGGTGTACTCATTACCCTAATCTCAACATATTTGAGTATTTGTGGGGTTTTTTAGAGAACAAAGTCCGTGTTCGGTTTTCTCTTCCACGCACACCACCTGAGCTCCAGACCGCACGGCACGTGGAATAGAGGCGAATACCCTTAATATTTGTGAAAGACCTTTATATGTCAAACCCACGTCGAATGCAAGCTGTAATTAAGGCCAAGCGTGGCCCAAACCCTACAAATAAAATATTTCCATTCTTCCACAGGTGTTCTTATTATTTTGTCTGGAACCTGTGTATATAAAATATATACATACATACATACATACACACACACACACATATATATATATATATATATATATATATATATATATATATATATATATATATATATATATATGTATATACTAGCTGAAAACCCGCACTTCGCTACGGAGTACATTCAAATTAAATACAACGGTCAATGTATGCAATTAATGCCAATATATATATATATATATATATATATATATATATATATATATATATATATAAAATATGCGATTATATATATATATATTTTATATAAAAAAAAATATATATTTATATATATATATATATATATATATATATATATATATATATATATATATATATATATATATATATATATATATATATATATTTATAATAAATACAGCGATCAATGTATACAATTGATGTAGAAAAAAACATATTTATAAAAAAATCGTAAGGGATATTTTTATAGACAAAATAATGTCCAATGGTCTGCCGCATTAGCAAGAAAAAAATATTTTTTTGTCTATTTAGTTTTTATGCACGTGACGACAAATTTATTTAAAGCACCAGAAAAAGAAATCACGTGATCAGCATTTAATAAATTAAATTCTAAAAAATTAATCTTTAAAAATTCACCAAAAATCAGAAAAGGGAGGTAAAGATTCTAAAAAGATCTCATTTTGAAGGAATTTTTATGATCTTTCTCGTGATATAAATTTTATAACCCTCAAATTATTATTTTAAATGCAAACTTTAAAAAAGTTACATTTAAAAGTTACATTTAAAATGTCAGTCAGTGAATGAGTCAGTTACGGAACTATTTTATACATATATATATATATATATATATATATATATATATATAAAAGGCAAAGTCTGTGTGTGTGTGACCTAGTTTTTGTCTGCTCGCGGCACGGCGCAAAGACGGCAGGTCGGACAGTCTTGAGATTCGACACGAAGATGCCCCCCGAGGTCTCATTATGCACCTCGAAGCCATTTTTTCGATTTTTTAATTAGATTTTCCGTAATTAAATATTTAGTCGCGATTTGGAGCTCCCGGACGAGTAAAAGCTCCGTAAATCCTAACGTATCCGTCCAAGAATAATTTTTTTTCGGACGAGCCTATACGGGAAAGATGACACTATACGGAAATCACAATTAAAATTGTCTGTCTTAATTTATCGACTAATTGTGATTTTTTTTCGATCGCCTGTACGCACCCGTTTTTCGAAAAAAACGCGATTTTAGCCGCGACCCTTTTTTCCAGATTGTCGAATCGATACGTAAATGTCGTTACATTTTTACGAAATTTTTATCTCAGAGACCCTAGACATCACAGTTTCGAAATCCAGAACCAAAATTAATTTACAAATTGTAGTTATTTTTTAATAATTTATTTTATGATTCGGAAACTCTTGCGAGAAATCTCATTTTGGAGATTTCGTTCTTCATTTCCGGACGAAGGTAAAGCGAGGGAAAACAGGTTTTCGACGTCAAGCAGTTTTCGTCGGTCGTTTTCGACGTCAAGCACGTGATGTGTTGGGGCGTTTGTTTTCTATGAGGGATTGGGTGGTTAAAGGAAATCGATTACTATTGCAGTGATAATCGATTAAAAAATCGCATTTAGTAATGCCGTACTTTTTTTGGCCAACACTTAGTTAATATCATATAATTTGTGGTGTGTTTGTGGAAAACGTTTTTCGTCTCGCTGACTGTTGTGGAAAGTTTTAAGTAATCCTATGTCAAAAATTTTGCCAAAATGTGCCAGAAAGGATTAAATTTATATGGGTAAAATAATGTATCGTGGTGAGGTAAAGGATGACAGCGACGCCCATTAACAAAGGGTTAAGGCTACTAAAAAATTTGTAATTACATTACCCGAGCAACGCCGGGACGGGTACATCTAGTATATGATATATAACTAATATCTTAAATATTATGCCGTCCATTCTACCATTTAAACTCCCATTCCTAAATCCAATCCCAAGTAATAGTAATTTATCGCTTTAAAACCCTTAGCCACAGAACTTTCCATAAATCGCATGCCTTTGCATATCTACACCTGTGTATGTCCGAAATCTGGGGTGGTTTAGTTTCGCGAGCCCTCTAAATCTGCTTACCCTACAAATAATAGCAACATGTTTTTTTCACCCTCGCGTTTAATGTTCAAATATGATTTTATTCCGAGCCGTCCTTCTGGAAAGAACGGATGATTCGTACTAATAAATGATGTACTAAGATGTTTGGCCCGATTCCATTTAAATATAATTTTTATTCCTTTCATATTATAATTTAAGGATCTGGTGTGATGGGGATAGTACTTATATATATATATATATATATATATATATAATACTTATGTAAACAAATTATTCGACTTCCTGATTAGAACACATTTTAAATTAAGAAATATATTTTTTAACCAACTAAAATTTCGCATTTTATGTATTTTTTCTCCTCTGTGTATCCTGATATTCATTTTGGAATACTTTGATTTAGACCTTATTTAGTGAATGCCTTAAAAAACAGTAGGAATATTTATTGTTTTATAAACCAGTAAAAGGTATTATTTTGTCTTTTTGTGGTATTATATTTTCGTACTTTAAAGGAAAACTATATATAATTGAATAAAAATGAAGATAAAGATTTGAAACAAGGCAAAAATTTAAGTCTCATAGTCTTGTAATTTTAATATAACTTTTCGCTCTTTGTTAATATTAACTATTTTCTCTTCATTTACTGTAGCTGAATGTTAAAACTTGTTAGCTTTGTTTAAATGCTCTACATTTTTC